>CABFOV010009351.1:0-19770 GCA_902141375.1 Timema poppense
CTCTCTGATAGGGTGGGAACCGGAGCAAGATCCGTGTGTGAATGGGCTGGAGCTACGATGACGAGTTGCTGTCATCAGGCGGGATTACTCATGAGCGCCTGGTTGGTAACGGGGATATTAACTGTCGCACTATTTGTTCGGGTTATATACTACATCTATAATATGTTCATGCCCCGGATCTTACTACCCGCCCTGGCTATTCACATAGTTACGCTATTAATAGGGCAAAGAGGAGAAAGGTATAGTTTTAGAGGAAGTCCACCCACATTTTTATGGAGATAAAGTTGGTAGACTAATTAAGAAAAAACTACCTCAGTACACCCAGTTAATATTTAAGCTACCAACTTGCTCACCACGCCACCTGCAAACCAGACAAAACAAGAGGCCTGCCTAGCTGCTCACCACACCACCTGCAAACAAGACAAGATGAAACGCCTGCCTTGCTGCTCACCACCTGCAAACCAGACAAGACAAGAGGCCGGCCCAGCTGCTCACCACAGCACCTGCAAACCAGACAAGATGAAAGGCCTGCCTAGCTGCTCACCACCTGCAAACCAAACCAGACAAGATGAGAGGCCTGCCTACCGATTCAGGCCACCTCATGGCCCTAGTGCTCTTTTGAGAATTGAATCTTAAAAGATAAAAATGAGAATTTTTGACATAATTTGTCATACCATAAATTTCAAAAGATAATGGCCTAACACTTTATTTTTGTTGTTTTCTCTGGTTAAAGTTAAGGGACGTGGTGGAAAGATGTTTGATTAGTGACTGTACGCATATTTTTATAATAATATTTGTAAGTTTGAAAAATGACACCTGAACACGGGAATCAAACCTGGAAATGTTTAATGCGACCACCTGGTAACTAAAAATTATTATATCCTTTAAGCCTCGCCAGTCGTATACAATTAATTGTACATCTTATTATAGTAAGTTAGATTGATTAAATCTCACAAATTACCGTTAGTGAGAGGTTTGATAAACCAACTTAGGTTAAAGTGCAGATGAACTCTATCTTGCAATCATTGCTGCCAACTAACTGTGTTAATTGATGTGAATAGTCTGTCACGTTAACTGGGAGTGATGTATCTATTAAAATGATGATATGGTGCGCAGTAGCAAAACCTAGACCTTCATTTTCCATAAACTAGGAGACTGTAATGGTTTGACTAAAGCTCATAGTTTCTCTTGTGTCTATGATAGCACTATGGCTGGCCTCTGACATTTTACAATATATAGGTACATGACAGTAATATGGTTCTATATAGTTTCATGGCGCAACTTTGGAGCTTTTTTTATATCAATGGTTACCCATAACCTCCTCAGGCGAATGCTGGCATATTTTTGAAAAATTCATCTTCCATACGTAATATATTTTTAAGTCACAAATGGTAAATCTGCTTTGGTGGTCAAATGCTTCAAGGCTTCGCTCTATGGACTGGACTTTCAATTACAGGAAGGATGGGGTTTGAATACTGGTTGGGTGTAATTTTGAGTGTTTTCTTTTTTCTTAAATGGTTTTCCACTTTCTCCCCACGTGAACGCTAGTACACTTCCTCTAAATTAAACCTTGCTTATCCCTAACACACATGCATACAACTCCGAACGAGTAGAAAGATGTACTAGTAGCTAGCAAAGTGGCGCGCAATTAAAACTACTGTTTTACTTTTAAATTGGGTCCAGGGGCCTGATCCTAGTGACAGCTATCAATCACCCACTCAGGGCCTTGAGGAAACTTGGGGTGATGTCATTATCATGTTATCGTTGCTCCGGAGCTTACAACTGAAGGAACAGATGTGTTTGCTAGCCATCTTGTAGGAGCCGAGGAGTGCGCCAACACCACAAACACCGCTCCCTGACATAACACACACCCCTCTGTGATACATAGCAGGCAGCGATGCACCATCAGTTGACACTTGCTCAGGTGGGGTCTGAATCAATTTGTGACAAATGTGTCTCAAACAATGGAACATTTGAATTCTAAGGTGAAATAAGTCACCTGACTTCACACTCGTCAGTTTGAAAAAAATATATGAAATTTTACTTCTCTTTTATTCAATCTAAGATGCCTGAAAAAATGGGAATTACACCTGTAAAACCTGTAAAACACGTGGAACTTGGTAGTCGGCAAATGATGCTAACTCGTGAAGGGCCCTCTCTTTGACACGGTCCCTGCTTGTGTTCCAGTATTCCTCGGCCGGTGCAGCTGTCCAAACTCCTGGACAGAGATGGGCAGGAAAAGAGGAGGACCAGGAAAATGTCAAGTGAGTCTTGTAACACCCATTAGGTTAGCTTAACAAATGTTGCGCACAGCCATCAGGCACAGACTGCCTTGTCGGAAATTACCGAGTGTTCTTGTGGGAGTCTTAGAAGCTACTGGATCACTGAGATACCAGGGGCTACTAACACCATCAGAGGAAGTTAAGTGGGGGGAGAGGCGGTATTACACCCGGTCATATTCCACTTTTTATAACAATGCAAATGTTCTTTAGGGCACTAGAATAGTTTATCATAAATTCTTAAACGCCAGAAATCAGTTGGGCTTATAACGTTTCTGGGCGGAGCTGTCCAGCAGTAAGAGAACAAACAGGGAGAGGGAAAATACAATCTGTTGTGACCTCCCACCCCTCCTATACTAGTTACCTTTCATTTCCCGGGGCTTGTTCCGTGTGAAATCACCTAATTTGAGAATATCTGTGTGCTCTTACGTCTCCGATTTCCTTTATATTATGTTCTCATGTAGGTATATACAAGTTAGAGCAAACTTTTTTTTTTTCAGATTTTACCGTGCTTAAATAGCCTCAGGACGCCATTTTGAAAAAACATTCGTTAACCACTTCTGTGTTACTTTGATTCAGGCTGTAATTACTTAAAATATTGATAGTTTCATAACCAAATATCTTCACTTTGGTGTCAAATTAAAGCTTATGTTTAGTAATTTAAGACACACTTGAAGCAATTTAGACAAATATCATCTAAAATACCATAATTTCTATTATTTATTTTTATTAATTTTTTTAGTTCTTGCGAGCAATTTGCAAACAATTATGTTTGTTAAGTGGAATATGAGCTTTATTCAGGGACGTGATTTGTTTTTGTAGATAATCAACTGAAAGTAAAAAATATATAATCAGAATCATAAAATTGTCATACATTATAAAATACATTTTATGTCCACACTAAGCTGCTTTCTGACTTGTAAAGAATACTTAGGCTCATACATGGGTCTAACATTGCTGTTGATTCAAAACATAGTCACAAAATATTTAATTTTAACTCTTTTTATGTGTTTGTTTTCTTTATATGTCAATCTATCGTTCCTTCCTGTGGTGGAACTTTAACATGGAACTGTAATTTCCTTAATAATGTTCTCAAAAAGGGATCCAACAAGTATCAGAAGGTACTGGCCAAACATATGTCGGTGAAGGGCCACATGGATGCGTGAATTGAACTTTGTTTGGCGTCTATTATTATTATTATTATTATTATTATTATTATTATTATTATTATTATTATTTTAATTATTATTTAATTATTATTATTATTTTAATTATTATTTAATTATTATTATTATCATCATCACCGCTTCTTACTACCCGTTCGGGTTATACGCACTTACACTAATGTGTAATGGTAGGGTGGTTGTGAGATGAAATGAAGGACCTACAGTTTAACGTGGAATCCGAACCACAGTGGAGGCCTGGCATTCCTCACATTCACAAGATGTCTTGTCAGAGGTGAAGGAAGGGTTTGGTAATCAGATAAATCTGTGCCGGGACCGGAGATTGAACCCCGGCCACCAACACAGAAGTCTGACACCTTACCCCTAGACCGCCAGGTCACCCTTGAGCATTCTAAAATCTTCCCCAACCTCCATTTGTTATCATAAACTACTACTACGTAAAACTTTTCCGGTACAATTTGGATCAAGTCTTCCCTGCTATTATTTCCAACAATTGCCTTAAATGAACTATTTGACGATGAGACACGCTATACTAAACCATTCGACGGGTCTATTGGTACAAAATAGTGATTTTCTCGTGTTCCAGGCATCTTAGATGCAGTTATATATCGTTCCTTCAGGTTAGTGTGGGTTTCCTCAACTTCTGTGGAAGATGTCTTTGTACTCAATTTTAATGCCCTTAGTATTTTGAAAGGAAAATTCATATACATCTTGTGGGCTTAAAATCAAATTATCAAGGGGCCTCTTGACATTACCACCGACACCATCACATGCGTTCTCGCCATGACTAGTGGCAACAACATTACATTCTGCTGTCATCCCACGGTCTTCCACATGACGGCATGTCTTAATGAAATTCTAAAAAGTGTTTGTACTTTGCTGCACTGACATCACTGAAGTAAATTGATTTCATGTTTTAAATTTGGCAAATGCTGCAAAGTAGTTTTTTGGAATGTAAAGAATGTTGTTGTATCATGTTTGAGGCGGCAATCACTTATGAAACACACTGACAACGATTTAAGTTAATTCTCAATTTTATAATAAACTACAAACGGGTGCAAGGTAGCTTGAATATTGTCCCGATGGAAGCCTTGAGTAGCATCTTGTAAGAAACATGTACAGTTCTCTGAAAAATCAGTTAATATTATGCACTTGTTTCAAACTGTTTTTTTAAATACTTCAGGTGTTGGCTTTGAGCCTTAGCTATAAAATAATGTCGTGTTAAAGTAATCAATTTTCCTACTAGAAAATCAATAAATTCATCACCAGATTTAACCAATGTCTCTAGTGGGGACCCACTGTTTGAAACCAATGTTATCCCAACTTTCCAAAACCTCCAACTGTATTAGGAGGTCACGCAAGGAAGATTCTTTTGGGCAGTTTGACAGGCAATCCTACTAATTTCATTATAATAGAAGTCTTGGATACTTTTCACAGTTTCTTCACTAAATGTACTCCCTTTTCTTTTTCCTATTTTACATAAAATCTCACCATCTTATAGCATCATCGGTCTAGGGATAAGGTAAGGTGTCAGACTTCTCTGCTAGCGGCCGGGGTTCAATCATCGGTCCCGGCACAGATTTATCTGATTACCAAACCCTTCCTTCACCTCTGACAAGACATCTTGTGAATGTGGGGAATGCCAGGCCTCCACTGTGGTTCGGATTCCACGTTAAACTGTAGGTCCTTCATTTCATCTCACAACCACCCTACCATTGCACATTAGTGTGAGTGCGTATAACCCGAACGGGTAGTAAGATACGGTGTTAATAATAATAATAATAATAATAATATAGCATCGTCCTTGATTTTTTCGCTAAATACCCAGTGGTTCGGAAATGAGTGATTGTCTGCCGTTTGCTCCATGATTCTGGGCAGAGTGTTAATATCTGTGCCTTTTTGCTTATAGTGTTCTTGTCAAATTTGTTCTTTAATTTTTCCATGAGCTTTTCACAGTCGCTACACTTAAATTTATGTTCTTCAATATAACTTTAGCTAGAAGAGGGAGCATTAATTCCTAGAGCCCTACTGGCTACCTCTGAGATTTATTTCTCAGGGTGACTTCTTTTTGTTATTTTAACAGGTGAACCTCCTATTAGCTCACAACTTTCGTTAAGATTTTTTAGATAAAAGGACGAAAGCTCAGGTTGATAATTGCTGTCTGATGAACTACTATTTTCATTAGGAGGGGCAAGCACATTTTAAATCACAAATTTTCTACAGGATATTCAAAGTTTTGTTCCAGGAATGAGTTTAAGAAAATAGTAGTTTTTAGAAAATGAAAGGCTAACTGGTTTCAAAGACTTTCTAGGTTTTTTTGTGTGTGTTTCCTGAACGGGTCACAACACACTCTTTTGTCAAGAAAACATTCAAGTGAAGAGAGCATGGTCGTCGTATAAAAGAACAACTTTAATGGTTTATTGATTAATTTCATTAAGTTCAGAAAAATTTGTGTGTGCTTTTTTTATTAATACTACTTGACAACAGCACTCTTCTTGAAGGAATGAAGCAATACAAGTCTTCATTTTTATACTAGGATATTAAGTGAGTTTGTACACTATCAACAGATCATTTAAATAATAATAATAATATTAGCACCGCGTCTTACTACCCGTTCGGGTTATACGCTTTAATTACTAATTACTCTAATGGATTAGGAATTGGGAAGGTTGAATTCAAGGAAGTGAACCCGCATTTGCGTGGAGGGAGAGTGGAAAACCATTTAGGAAAAACCACCCCTAGTTCACCCGACCGAGATTCGAACCTCGATCTCCCCGTCCTCAGCGGTTGAGCTCAACACGACAAGCGCGTTAGCCAACTACGCCACCGAGGCGGGTATCATTTAAATCTATAAGCAACAAACAACTAAAATTTGAGCTCTTGAAATATAAACACTGCACAATATTTAGTATGTAATCTTGCACCAATCGTTATTATATACTAACAAATCTTGAATTATTTTTTAACTCATGAACCACAAAAAAACTTTTTTTTTTCTAAGAAAGATAATAGTGTTCTGATATTGTATTTAAATTATTAAAAGTGGAATTTATGTGATTTAGAAGCCATAATTAGTTGAACATCTGAAAAAAATTAAGAGTATAATTATGGTGTTTTAGATGGTATTTGTCTCAAATGTATCAATTGTGTCTTAAAGTAATAAACATAATCTTTAATTTGACATCAAAATGAAGACAATTGGTATATAAATAATTAAACTATAAATATTTTAAGTAATCACAACCCGAATCGAAGTAACACAGAAAGTGGTTGTCACATGTTTTTTAAAATGGTGTCCTGAAGCTGTTTAGGTACTGAAAAATCAGATATTTTTTTTGCTCTAACTTGTATATACCTACATAGGAAAAAATATAAAGGAAATCGGAGAGGTAAGGGCACATGGCATTAGGTGATTTGACGTGAAATGGGCCCCGGGCATTTACCAATTGATGATACAGAATATGTGGAGTTTTATTCTTCTCAGAGGGAAAATGTCAACTTTTAAGCTATGTTCCCAAGTCTATATATGATTAGGGCGATAGATAATAGTTTTGTGTTTGTTTACAGAGGGCATGCCCAAGTACGAGGTGTTCTTGGGGGGTTCGTGTAATCCCACGACCTGGCGGCAAGACATAGCCATCCCCACACTCAAGAGTCTCGGAATCACATACTACAACCCGGTGAGTACCATCTCCCCATTTGACAGTCATTCCATTGTCTGAAAGAGTGGTGCGTTTAAGGCCCCATTTGACTGTCAGCCCACTGTCTGAGAGAGTGGTGGGTTTAAGGCCCCATTTGACTGTCAGTCCCCTGTATGAGAGAGTGGTGGGTTTAAGGCCCCATCTGACTGTCAGTCCCCTGTATGAGAGAGTGGTGGGTTTAAGGCCCCATTTGACTGTCAGTCCACTGTCTGAAAGAGTGGTGGGTTTAAGGCCCTATCTGAGTGTTGTTGTTGTTGCCGCCAGTAGCAGGTGGCCCACTGGGGCCCAGAGCTTATCGAGCTGGAATACCAGGCCAAGCAGAACGCAGCGGTGCTGTTCTTCGTCATAGACAACCAGACACGCAGTGTGGCGGGCATGATTGAGGCGGCGCACATCTCTGGACGGAGGCAGAAGCTCATTCTGGTAATCCACCCCTACCAGGGCCCTGGACAGAAGATCTGGGGGGAGCCCATCTCGGAGGAGTGAGTAGCTTGCGTCTTTCTACAAGGCTGTGGTATGGAGTAAGAATGGGAATACATTTAACTAAATCTACCTTCAGTACACCTATCTAAGACCTCATCATCGTTTTAAGTGCAGGCTTCTTTTAAAATAGTCGGAGCGGGGATTTACATTTTTGGTTCAATCTAATTTTTTAATTAATTAATAAACACTACATATATAGTAGAACCTTTTTAATTCAAAATCCAAGGGATGTCTAAAGATATTCAAAATATCCAAAATTTGAACTAACCGATAGGTATCTAAACTGTATGTACACCATATATAAAAAACCTCAAAATGAAAAATTGTAAAAATTAACTCACCGTATAACAAATGCAGACTCTATCAGTTTTTGCACTTGAATTAAGTGTCCGGTTGTATTCCATATTGTTTTGCGATTTCACGCTTACTTTCAACACCATTTCCACTTCTCTAACCACTTCAACCTTCTTGGCTAAGGTTAAACTTGTGTAACCCGCCTCGGTGGCGTAGTTGGCTAACGCGCTTGTCGTGTTGAGCTCGATTGCTGAGGACGGGGAGATCTAGGTTCGAATCTCAGTCGGGTGAACTGGGGGTGGTTTTTCCTAAATGGTTTTCCACTCTCGCTCCATGCAAATGCGGGTTCACTTCCTCTAATTCAACCTTCCCAATTCCTAATCCATTAGCGTAATTAGTTCTTAAAGCGTATAACCCGAATGGGTAGTAAGACGCGGTGCTAAGTATTATTATTATTATTATTATTATTATTATTATTATTATTATTATTAAACTTATGTNTCAACCTTCCCAATTCCTAATCCATTAGCGTAATTAGTTCTTAAAGCGTATAACCCGAATGGGTAGTAAGACGCGGTGCTAAGTATTATTATTATTATTATTATTATTATTATTATTATTATTATTATTAAACTTATGTAGGTTCCACTCTTAGACATCGTAAAAACACGGCAATTTACACTTGCCAGATGCCAATGAGTGACTGTCACTGAGAGACAAAGGTGCCAGATTAGGACAAGCAACATAAACCTTACCCCTCCCGTGCTGGACATTTGGTTGCACAGAAGCAATAAAACAGAGCCAAAACATTCCCTATTCTAGGAAAATAACTCTTATATTGACTGTACTTGACATTCCTGGGATTCTTGGGCTTAGTTGAGATTGTTAAGTCGGGTTTGAAGTGAGTAGAAACTTTAAAAAAAATTAACAATATACTGTATAAACTTTGATTTATACAAATATTTCCTTCTAAAACTCGAATTAAATATTGTTTTTTACCATTGATTTGAATAATAATTTTGTGTGGAATAATGATGGGTTAGAATCATCCAATTATTCTAATTAACCAACTTCGAACTAGCCAGAGCCTACTGTATTGACATTTTGAGCTCAACTTCTAATTGGTATTGTAAATATCTACCAGCTAAGAATAATTTCTATTTATATTTGCAAAATAACACGCTTTGAGAAAAGTAAATATCTTATGAAAATAGGGACATTGTTGTCTAACGAAGGGACAGGGTTGTCTAACGGAGGGACAGGGTTGTCTAATGGAGGGACAGGGTTGTCTAACGGAGGGCCAGAGCTGTCTAACACAGGGACAGTGTTGTCTAACATGAGGGACAGGGTTGTCTAATGGTGGGCCAGTGTTGTCTAACGGTGGGCCAGTGTTGTCTAACACAGGGACAGTGTTGTCTAACGGAGGGACAGGGTTGTCTAACACAGGGACAGGGTTGTCTAATGGAGGGACAGGGTTGTCTAACGGAGGGCCAGGGCTGTCTAACACAGGGACAGTGTTGTCTAACTGAGGGACAGGGTTGTCTAATGGTGGGCCAGTGTTGTCTAACACAGGGACAAGGGTTGTCTAACGGAGGGACATTGTTGTTGTGTACAGTGAGTTCGAGGACCTAAGTCTGGGCCAGACCATGCTGCAAGACCTTGTCGAGAGACAGGGGATTCCTGTCTTTGAGAACATCCCCTCTGCTCTCAGCTGCACCGCCAAGGTGCTCCGGGACAACATTGGTGTGCATGAACTGGGGCTCAAGGACTTTGCGCAACCTGTCAAGATGGCTCATGTACCCCTTGGGGATAAACTCATGTAAGTTATAGTATAACAAGGCATCTTAAAACTGCAGTTAAATACATGAACGTATAAATTATTTCTTCATATATCAAATCGCCTATAATTTTGTTTGTAAGTTATTTTATATCACAATCCAGTGTTTAAAAATAAGTTCACAAATAAAAAATAACTAAACAATTCAATAATTACATTTTTGAGTCATTTCTTATGAAGCCTCTTATTTTTAGTCACTCACTTGTTTGGTTGAAGTGATGGCCCAATTCACAAATTGCCGGTTGTAAGGGGGTCATTAGGCTGATTGGTCATTTTTCAGAAAGTTGAGGGAAGCATTTGACGCCTTGGACACCACAAACTCTGGAGAGCTCTGCTTAGCCGATGTGAGTATCAAGGGGGGGAAATAATCACCTTCTTCCACCAATAACAAACATGGCTTTCCTTAAGAAGAACTTTAGTGGGGTGCATTTTGATAGGGGCTAATATTTGGGCTATTGGATAAATAGATTAGAGGAAAAGACTGGAAATGACTAAACAAGGAAGAATGGTGGAATGATAGAGGAAGATAGTAAACTGACCAAGCCACAGGCTGAAAGAAGAAGAAGAAGCTGATGATGATGATGAAATATAGAATATAGTGAAGGAGGGTGAAATTTAACCAAGTACCCTAGAATTTGAATAAAGAAGCAGGTGGGAAATAATTTTATTGTTGCCGGGATCACAATCAACTTAACGTTCATATAATGTTTACAAAAAACTATATTGTAATCAGGATTCACTTCACTTAACGTAATAACTTTAGCAAAACAGAGACAATTAATGTGGAATGTTTGAAAACAAGTTGTTCACTAAACTGTAACTCAAGCGATTAGGGTGGATTAGGCCGCAAGTTCTTGTATTAGTCGCTTTACTCGAGCTACAGAATCAAGTGTAACAAGAGGCTATGACATTTTAGAGTTGGCGAGATGTGGACAAACTACGTCTGCCAAAGAAGTTGTCTGCAAACCAGAAACAAACAAATGAGTACTAAATATTAGTGTTGGTGCTGCTCATAACACAATTGGCTAGCACAAAGTAACCTTCACTTAATGTTCATGTAATGTGAAAATTCTCCCCTGGTCAAGTTAAGTCATGTCACATTAAGTTGGTCTTGAAGCCAGGATTAAGTTTACTTAATTGGTGCTCAAATCCTGTACTCTTGGGACATATTCAAGCACATCCGATTGGAAATGGTTGTAGTGGAAATTACGGTCATACACACTTATATAGGTTGGCGTATGGGTACAGGCGATTTTAATAACTGGGTAATGTAACTTTAAATAATTTTAATTTCCATACAAATATGGCTATCTAAATGCCCACCTTCCCATTCCTTCATTCATGGACGCAAGTTTGTCGTAACTCGGTGAAATGTCGCTTCATTCTCTTCACGAATCCTACTCTTCAGTTCATTAATGTTTTGACGACAATGAGCAAACACTCACACTTTATAAATCCCCATGGAAAGAAATAACACAATGGAAGAGCTGGTGACCTTGCAGGCCAAACGAAATCGCTGTTCCTGGTCATGAGGCTGTTTCCAAAAAGCTCTCGTAAAGTGGAGATTGAGATTCTTGCAGTATGAGCTGTAGCTCCGTCCTGCTGAAACCACGTGGACTCGTTCAGTGGATAGTTCTCTAGTTCAGTGTTTTTCAACCTGTGGCTCACGACCAACAGGGGGGCTGCAAAGTCTTGATGGGTGGGATCGCGGTCGCAAGCCAGAATTTTTTTACTTGTAAAGGAGTCACATATTCAAGAAGGTTAAAAACACTGCTCTAGTTCATTGCTAATAAATGTTTGAACCATGTTGATGTATCGTCCTGAAGTTAGTCACCGTGCGGTCATTGTCATCCTAAAAGGCCTGATAGTTCTTTTCGATGAAACCGCACACCACACTTTCACTTTGTAACTGTTGCTTGTGTAATAGGCGAGGATTATCCACAGCCCAATACCTAAATATCTGTTTGTTAACATAACCATTTAGATGAAAGTGGGTTTCATCAGACATCCAAATATCTTCCAGAAAATTTTCATTTTCGTTAAATTTTGCTAAAAACTGTTCAGCAAAAACAACTCTCCTATTGAAATCACACGCTTTCAATTCCTGGACTACCTGAATCTTTTACAGATGTAACTTTAAATCCGAGAACAATATTCTGCCCAAAGTGCGGTGAGACAAACCTAACGACGCTGCATGTCACCGTGCAGAACTCTATGCGCTTTGCAGGAACGAGACTCTGACTGCTTTGACAGTTTCAGGTGTTCGAACATTATTTCTTACCACTGGACGCTTCTTTCCCAACACTGAACCTGTTGTTCCAAAGTCTGAAACCCATGTCTTTACAGCGTGAGATGACGAAACCTTTTCATGACGCTGAAGTTCTCTTCGCGCACCTTCGTAACGATCATTGTTTTGGTAAAATGCTTTTACTTCAAATACTAGATGCACACCCGACCACTGCTCAATGGCAACTAAACGGCATTGACTGGGGAACAGAATGGTGGCATCACCGTCTTGCCAACTCAAATTATGGCCTTGAAATTAATTATTGAAAATCGTCTATTCCTGCACACCATTCTATGTGATAGCCAATTTTCAAAGATTAATGTGATGTTGGAAATTAATTGTACTGAACAAATAGCCATGGTACAGAGTGTATGAAGCTTTGGAACTTTGACTTCGCTTAGAATATTCGTTAACTTTGACTTTGATTTTAAAGTAAAATGCCGGATTTGACATCTACAAAGATTCACCAATAAAACAACTTTTAGGTAAAATATACACAATTATTATGTTGAGTTTATATTATTTTTTGCTGTTAATGTACAACACAAAGTAATGTTCACATGATGGCTAAGATAATTAAACTATATTTTGTGATAGTAATTTAATTAATTTGTTTAGGATGAAATATGTTAATCATATTAGTATTATAAGATTTTATAAATGATATTTAACAACTTTACTCATATGATCAAACAAATTTTAAAATGACACTAACATCGAGCTATCCCAGGATCGTTCTGTGCTCAGCGTCATTCTTCACTCATATTCAAAGGCAGAGCCTGTGATGGACATGTGAAATCACAGCCACCGGCGACTCGGTTGTTGCTTTATACTACCAATATTACAAATACATTGCACATTACAAGCGAATAAAGATGTATTGGGTTATAATTGAAATACAGATTATTTCCGCAATTATATTCATTCATTCCCCAACCATCGCCTTCCATAATCATATACTTAATAATTGTGTAATGTTACTTTCTTTCATCATAAAGTCGTATAGTTATGCAATATATAATACTTTTTTCCAACATTAAACTGTTTTTAAAACATATTTAAACTTAGATTGACTATAAGGAATATTTCATATTGTTTGATTAAACTTCTCTTTGAATTGATAAAAGTGGACTTGGCCTATCCCCATTTTACAGCTATATATATTTTGAAACAAGGATGTGATTGGTCTATATTTTACAGGTTTGTATGGCATTCAGGATATTGACCAATAGAAACCTTTCACTGACAGATCTTAGAAGCATTGTGGCTGGACAGACAGGTAAAAATAACATGAGCCATAGTTTCAAAACAGGCATGGTTTGATAGTTATTCAATTCTTGACTTGTATTTGACTTGACTTCATTTTTGATTTAAAGCCATAGCTTAGTGTACTCCTTGTAACTGGGTCAATAACAGGTCAATCATGTGACAATTTTTCGTTGCTTTATTTTTATTTTACTTCACTTAAATTCTATCTTTGAGTCTCTTAGACTCGTAAATATATCAAGTACTTTCAAATAGAGATGATTCGAATCATATATTTATCAAAGCCAATTTCGAATCGTCAAATTAGAAATGTACAATTTTTTAGCGAGAATATTTAATACTTAATGTTGTTTGAAACTTGGGGACACTGACAAATGATACTTTTTTCCTTCTTTTTTTTAGTAAATTAAATATGTAAATACACTTTTGTTCATTTTGTTTTTGTTAATCTCCCCACTACACAAGTCTATATAACACCTTTTACCGAGCGCTTAGAATTGTTGTTTAGAGTTAAGGTCTTCATATTATTGTATTCGATAATTTTTTTAGATCCATATGAATCTTGAATCTCTCGAATACCACAGGATTTTAAGAATTATGAATTCGAGTGTCTTATCTCTACTTTCAAATAATATTTGAGTGTGACCAAAACTATCTTGATCAGCTATTGTCAGGATTGTTATAAGAAATTTAAATAGCTTAGTATGAAAATGTGAATTCTATCTATATTTTATTATTTTGTCTATAAAGGAGGGGGAAGGGAGGCATAAGTGTTTCAGGAAATATTGAATTTAAGCGATAAATATAAGATTTATAGACAAAAAAAAGTAAAGTGGAGAAATTATGGGGGATCACCAGACGTTTGATAAGTTTATTAGTCGATCAGGGTCCAAGAATGCTTTAGAGAAATTTATTAAAGTTATAACAAGCTGATTTAACTCGTATATGCTCTCTTAGCCAAGGTTAAAATATCAGGAAGGTCTAATTTATTCATTTGTGTGGTTAAATAAGTTTTGTTTATAAATACGACCCATCATTAAACTTTATATTTACAAAATACATCCATATATTAGTTGTAATTAGTACTTTTTATTTTAAAAGGTCATTAATTTATGGTAATATTGTGCTGGATATACTTTTACTTTTTCATAATTCATATTTTACTATCTTATTAAAATTTAATATTTTGTCTGTCCAAGTTTTTTTTGTTTGTTTATTTACACTTTTTTTTAGCGCCGCATTTCACCTCCTGTCAAACTACATGTGCTAATAACTGAGGAAGGTTAAATCTAGAGGAATTAAATCTGCATTTCTTGGAGGGAGAGTGGAAAACCATTTAGAAAAAAACACCCTCAATAAACCCGACTGGAATTCGAACCTCGATATACCTGTCATCAGTTATCCAGTCTATTGCGAGATTGACGCCTTAGACCATTTGACCATCAGATCGGCTACAAAAAATTCTACTCGATAAAATGTCTGAGTGCAAAAACATTTAGTGGTTGAAGCTTGTATTAGAAGTGTAATGCATGTACTCCTTGAAAGTAAAAATCACCGATATTTTCTCAATTAGATCTGGTTCATTTCTAGCCCCTAGTGAGCCTCATTGTGTGTGTACCCCGCAGGTGTGCTGGGCCGTGACGTGCGAGACATCCCACTGGAGCAACTCAGGGTCAACTTTGACGAGTTCTGCGCCATTGTGGCAGAGTTCAAGTGCTGTGAAAGTGAGGCTCGCAAACTGTGGGACTCAGTCCTAGCCAAAACCACTCGCCTCTTCCAGGCACTCGTAACACCTCTGAACAGGGCCCTAGGTACTCGTTTGACTCGCTCTCCCCACTAGCTGCCTGCCTTCTTCAGTGTCGTGTGCAGTATGACCAACCTTCCGACCAGTTCACTCACCAACAATTTGATAAAAACAAGATGTTGAATAAATCTAAAATATTTTTTTATCACCTTTCTGTGATATATATACACACACACACACACACATATATAACCCCACGCTTTGCTAGTCATTCAGGTTTTATGCCTATATACTACTTATAATAATGTGCGGGGGATGAGGAAGAAATATTTTAGAAAAAGTGTGGAAAACCATCCACCTGACTCGTATTCAAACACCAGCCCCCGAGATTGCAAGAGTGACACCTTAAACCATTTCGACCACCAAAGTGGATCCCTAAATTATAGAATTTAGATAGTCAATTAGTAGGAATGTTCAACATTGCGATAGTAATTTTTTCAAGAGGTTCCATTTTGTTTTAGTTAGGTTTGAACATAGTTCACAATTAAGACTGGATGAAGAGTCAGTACTGATAGAAAGATCGGTGAGGCGTACATATTGTATTTTGAGGCTATCATTGGGGAATATAAGCGCGTTAAGCTGTGTTGCTTACAATTAAACACAAAAACGGTGGATTTGGTCAAGGTTGATAATTTTTCAACATTGTCATTTTTTTTTTCCTTTTTCCTAAACAAATCACTCAATTATTTGTTTTTCTGTTACTATTTATTGCTTGCAAATAATTTTACGCATTTTTATCTAATTTTTTTTTAGATTTATTTTCACCCCTTTCAAAGCCTATAAATAGGTGTTTGGTTTTGTTTTGCTAAGGACTGAGTAATTTTTTTAGATGCTTAATATATTTTGTTTGTAGAGTAGTTGTGTAGTAAGTAACCTGGTAACTCTCTTACTTAGTTTTTTTGTGTGTGTTATATTATGTAACATCTTGTATCGCAACATGACGGCCACTGTACTGTTACTCTTTAACTCTGTTTTAGATTATTACTAGCATGCATGGTTTTTAAAAAGTTTTACTTATTGGCTCTTCTTCCAAATTTAACCGATAAAGAGTGGACTAACTTTGAGCTTGGTGTCGACATAATCCCAACAAGCTAAGAGGGTACCAGTAACTTATAGGATGTCATTTGTAGCGTATTTTCTCTCTGTGTGTAGCGATTTTAACTATTCCTCTCTTTGCAACGTTGTATTACAGAGATAATTGTAGAGTACACATTTTACTTTGTTCAAATAGATATATTTTGAAATCAAAATGCAGTCATAAAATTTAGAATAAAGTAAGCAAAAATATTATACATTTGTATTTAATATTGCTATGCAATAAAATAGCCAAAAGGCAATTAACATTCAAATTTGGGAAAAGTAAATTTTTTTTTTTAAAGTGGTGTGGCTTATTGTCAAAACCAAATGAAGTATCTTGATTATATTAATTTTAACATAAATTTGGGGTAGAATTTAAACATTCGACCAAGATTCCTTGGAAAATAATAATAGTAATATTCTCTAAGCACAAACATTAATATAACGAGATCGCCACACACGATGGTGGATATTTGACATTCTTAAAAATTACTAGTAACTCTTCTTTCACATATTAATATATTCATTTATTTAAGCAGCGGTATCTTTGCCGTTAAATTAATGTTATTACAGTTACATTTGGTCAAGTTTCGGCAGCAAAATAATATTTTTTAAACCTAACCATTGTACCACAATTGCACTATACACTCCTTGGATGTATAGATAGCAATTTTAAAAACTTTATTTTAAAAATTACACCTGGACATGGGAATCAAACCTGGGACCCTTATGGATAGCTCAGTGGTAGAGCATTGGCATGCTTAGTCAAGGGTCCTGGGTTCGATTCCTGATTACAGACGTCATTGTTGAATTTATGAAAATGATAATTGATGCAGCAACATCCATAACTTTTAAGCTCATTTCCATCTTCTAAGCTTCGCTATTTATGTACAGTTAATTGTATAAGTGTCCGCTTTCTTTCATTAGATATAATCATCATCATCATCAACAACTGTTCCCAGCCTGTTGTTGAGTCAGTTTAGTAAAATACCTCCATATTCTCTTGGTGTCCTTCCACCATTCTTCCTCCTTTAATTGCTAGGTACCATTCTTATCATCTCACTTGCACAATTTCTGTTATCTGCTCCTTTCATTTTATTCTTGACCTCCCTTGTGGTCTTTTTTCTACATACTTCATTTTCATCGTTTTCTTTGGCATTCTTTCCATCTCCATACTCATTACATGCCCATACTATCTCATCATCATTAGATATATTTGTAAAAAATATTATTCTCAAACTGGTTTTTAGATTGTTATTATGTGAAAGACTATTATGGTGTCGACTAGTCCGCGCCAATATGGCACACGTCACTACCCTGTCATCTCGTGTGGGTTGAATGTTCAAGACGCTTCAATCGTGTTAATGTAATATTTCAGAGTGGGCCCTATCGTCACGTCCTCTAAGGTCTCTCCCTCTGGGGTCTCCGCCCAACTCCCAGAGCAACTGTGTGCGAGATGTTTATCTCGGGGGCTCCATTGAGAACACTTCGTGGAGGGAAGACATTGCCGTGCCTATGCTCAAGTGAGTATACTTGCCTGATTGACCAGCATGCATCACTTTACTAAACAGTTGTCTCTAGAACAGTTTGTTTGTCCCGATATTTCCCACAACATCGTCATCACGAACTATTAATTACTGTCCAACCCGCTACTCTCATAGTTGGACTAGACTGTCAAAGACTGGGAGATCAGGGTTCAATGCCGGTCGGGTGCATTGAGGGTGGTTTCCCCTAAATGGTTTTCCACTCTATTTCAACGTAAATGCGGATGCAGATCCTCTCAATTAAAATTTCCTAGCCCCCAAACTACTAGTGTAATTACTAATTAGTACAAGGTGTATAACCCGAATGGGTAGTAAGATGTGGTGCCTTGTGGTTGGGCCTTTACCTCCAAACTTCAGCTCGATAATTAATTCTCCTTGGGTTTCTTTGCTTCTCCATCCTCATTACATGTCCATAACCATTCCACAATAAAATAGCACATTAAAGGATCAGTTTTTATCTTAACTCCACTCTGAGGTAAAGTAATGCTCACGGAATTCTCATTTAATGAGGATGTGATCCCAAGGAGAATGATGAAGCTGAAGTTTAAAGGAAAAGGACTGCAAGGAAAACCATGAAAGAGATAGGAAGAACAGATAACAGCGGTGTGTGAGGGAGAGGGAAAGAATAAAAGCAAATAAGGGAGGAAGATGAAGGTATTCATTTTATTAAACCGACCCTGTGTAAATGATGATGATGATGTGTGTGTTTCAGGAAGAGTGGATTGACCTTCTTCAACCCCCAGGTCTGTCAATGGAGCAAAAGACTCATCCCCATTGAGGCAGCTGCAATGGACAACAGCTACGTGTTGCTCTTTGTGATCACCGACTCGAGCAGGTCACTCGCCTCCATGACACTGGTGAGTCTATAGCGTTAATACACACAGGCTAGAGCAGGTCACTGACCTCCATGACACTGGTGAGTCTATAGTGATATAACAAGGACCTGAAATAGATTGTATATTCCCCAGGAGGATCCACTTTAATTTTTAGAAATATTATGTGTATAAAAATATATCTCTTTAAACTTTATGAGGTAATTATATAATATTTGGAAACTGATAAAAGGAAACAAACACAAATTCCTAAAAGAGGAAACCAAAAAACGCAAAAGGTAGAAATGGGAAAATGGTAAAGAATGATAGGACACTTTGACAGGAACATGAAAAAGGAATAACATTGAGGACAAACACAGGAAATAAAAATGTATAACCTTTAAGAATCGATAAGAACCTTTATAAACCTATACTGATTCCGGTTCTCAAGCAATTTATTTTTAATATTCCTGTTCTGGTTCCTTAAAAATAACTGTTAATGTTGTTCTGTGTGTGTTCTACTCCCTGGTTGTAAGTTGTACCGATTGTTGAGTGATGTATTGTTTGTGTCTTCCAGGCAGCTCATTACATCGGCCTGGGCTGCAATGTTGTCCTGTGTGTGCAGCTATTGGTGGAGGACTCGATACTCGGCAGCGACAAGGTGAGTACTTAGTACACAGTAGTACACAGTGTAGGAATAGCATCTTAAGTTTGTATCAAACTCGTTGAGACGCACGGAATACTGAGAGGTCAGCATTAAAAGAATAATCAAATATAACACCATATCATCATCATCAACAACATCATCATCATCTGTTTCCAGCCTGTGGCTTAGTCAATTTAGTAAAATACCTCCATATTCTTATATCCTTCCACCATCCTTCCTCCATTCTTCTCCTTGCACTTTCTGTTATCTGCTCCTCACATCTATTTCTTGGCCTCCCTTGCGCTCTTTTTCCTACATTTTTCATTTCTACCATTCTCTTCTCTATCCCTATTACATGTCCATACCATCTCAGGGTGTGTGTGTATGTGCATGCGTGTGTGGTGTACCCCGTCATTTAGTCCGCTGTAGGTGTGCATGTCAGCTGGTGGTGTTGTCATCAGTTTTTAACTTCCAGTCTTCTTACGATGACGTCCATCCACGGCAGTCAGTATCGGTAGAGCATCATCTCGGGGTTAATAAATTAATGGTGGGGGTA
>CABFOV010009352.1:7884-19765 GCA_902141375.1 Timema poppense
GGGGGGGGGTAGTAACCGAGCTCCCACGTTGTACTCAATGAACAACTCAGTCGGTAAAACTGAGACTCTAAAACACTATTTTTGGGAGTTCTTGAATGCTTTCATCAAGTTTAAATTACCAGTTATATTTTCTAAGATATTCCCAAAACATATTTGATTAACAAAATGAGCACATAGTAGGCCTCTGTATGTTCAAGATGAGCCACATAGAGAGGAGATTTTCTTTATCCAACCTCAACTCAAAGCACCTTACTGTAGGACTATATCTTTAAACATTCACTTTTTGAATTGACAAAATAGAGAACGGTTTTAAAATTGGCCTTCTAAGAAAGCGAATATACAAAATATTATTTTACTGGTTGGAAAGTGTTGTTTTTGAGACAAAGTTTTATAAGGCATATGTTTTTTTAGTTATAAAATAAAGTTATTTTGAAAATAGGCCTAAATATAAGGATAAGTCTACATTATAGACGGTTGAAATTATTTTTAGTTAATAGAATAAAACCCATTTGTTCCAGTATCAACAAAAATATATGAATAATTAAGCATTGGGTTGTAAAGCATGCATACATATTACAAAAAACATTGTTTCTTTATTGGCCAACTTCTCATACTAATTTATTCATTTCTCCGTGTGACATTACTATTTGAATGCATTGTTCACATTATGAATTCTTGAGTAAAATATGTTGTGTGTATCGAATAATGTAGGCCTAGTACAACCATGGGCAAACAAAATTATGCAAGAGATTTATTAAACCAAATTAGGTTAAATCTTTCTTGAAAATAATATGAGCTGTGATCAGCTCTTTGGGAAAATAAAAATATATAAATAATTTCCAGTCATGAATACCAGCATTCTTGAAATTGATTTACCTAATTTTTGGCTTTTAACTTCTTAAAAAGGTATTATTCTTTTGAAAAGTGTTGCCAACTGTTGATGTCAAATTATTTTATTCTGTGTGTTTACGCAAGAAGCAAAGTCGAAGCTAAAACTCACAGACGATACAAAGCGTGGTGGTCGTAATAACCCAAACGCTATCTTTTCCTTGAAAACAAAGCTAACTAACGTTGCATCGAATGGTCATAATAGCCCTGTAGGTGGTAAAGTAAGTTAATAACTCTCAAAATGTGAACTCAGAAGAGGGGCAGTAGAAGAGTGAGAGAAAAGAGACACCATGGTGTAGCGAGGGGAACAGAACAAAGAAGATATTGATTATGGAAAAACAGAAATCAGACTGTAGAAGATAACAAGATTACAGATATAAGAAACTGGATGTACAAGTTTTAGATTTCCTATAGTTTCTCTGTCTCCTATTTCCAGTTCCTTTGCCATCGTTCTTCTTAGTCTTGATCAGTTTATATAGGTACAAGTTTCTCTGTAAGCTCTTTCCACCACTGACCTGGCGCTGAGGAGTATGAGGAGGGTTAAGTCAAGTGATGCAGATATGATATCAGGAGGAGAGAACAGTCTGCAATGGCTCTATGGAGTTCTCAGGGATGGATGGAAATAAAACAGTATTACCTAACAATTGGAGCAAAGATGTGAGTGTAGCACTAAAAGACTAAGAGCTCACAAAGAACCATAATTAGAAGAAGAACAACATGTATTAAGAAAGGAACTGATTTTTGCCAAAAGAATGTAGCTTGAGAAGTACTAGTTGAGACCATAATGTTACCATTGTCTTCTTAGAAAAGGCCTATGACACAATACTTGGGAGTCTCTGAAGAGACAAAATATCAGGATGCTGTAAATAAAGTGCGAGATCGGAAATGGAAGCCGAGAGTGGTTTGAAACTAGACGTGACGCCCAACGAGGTAGGACCCTCTCACCATTGTTGTTCATCATATTAATGGACGAAATAACAAGGAAAATCAAACAAAGATGTAGAGAGGATACTGATACTTAAGTCTTCACTGATGATTTGGGGAGAGACTGTGGAAATGTGCAGGAGAAGCTTAATGTGTGGAATGATTAAAAAAATTAGCTAGATAATTTTATAATAAAGGAAATTGATAAAACTAAAGAAAAAGGAAAAATCCACTACTAAGAACAAATTTGATGAAGAAAGCCCACCTAGGGAAAGAGGAAAAATGTGGGAAGAGTCACCTTTGTGCATTGGACTCTTCCCACATTTTTCCTCTTTCCCTAGGTGGGCTTTCTTCATCAAATTTATTCTTAGTAGTGGATTTTTCCTTTTTCTTTAATTTTATAAATTTTCTTTATTATGAAATGTGTGGAATGAGACATTCACAGAGTTTTATCTTAAAATCATCCCGAACAAGACGGTATGTAACGATACTGATTTGGACCCCTCTCATATATTAAAAAAGTCATGGATGAAGGGAATTTTCTTTAAGTATGGTATGTAAAATATCCTTTCAATACTTCATCAATGGAGAATCACGCACTTTTCAGAAATAATGTCAAAGGATTGCACAATTAAAACTTATTTTTTCTTTCAAATGTCAACTCCGTAGTATTTACTAAAAAGAAGCAAGTGACTCTAGCTCCCTCTATCAATAGGAAGCTAGCCTTAATAACACCTGTCGCCAGGACTCTTCCGATTTGTTGGTTCTGACACTGGCCACGAGTGGTCCAAGGAGCAAGGGTTAGGTCATATATAAGCTGATTGTGCGTATGAACACACGGAGAGTGCCAATACAAATTAACAGTGCCGGTAGCATAATATAGCAGTAGCAGTAATTCACAGCGCCACTAACTGAAATCTGTAGTTCGACTAAGCTGTATCATATAAATTTATATCTTCAGTGACGAAGATAAAATAACTTTAATAAATAATATGCAACATTAAAGGTCTATTTATTCAGTTAAAATATCACACATAATTCCGTATCAATATAATTGGCGCTCAATCACAGGGCAATTATCAGCTGATTAAACGGTATCACTTCAATCGGCGCCCATCGCCGATTTGTAACATTTTAATCGACGCACAACGCGGACCAATTAAATCAATAACGTAATAATTGGCGCCCAACGTGGGGTGATTTAATTCAATATCGTTATAAGTAGTACTGAATGTGAATAGCCAGGGAGCAGAAGCAAGCTCTAGAAAATGTATAGTAGTTTAAGTACCTTGTCATAAAATAACAACAATGAGGTGATAAATCTAACCCACAGTTCTATAACAAAGTGAAGAACCTTCTGAGGTACAGTAAAGTACCACATAGGGCTAAATTGACTCTCTTCAAGAAATATTACATTTACATCTTGACCACCAATGAGACAACCATCTATTACAGGCCTTTGGAATGAAGTTCATAAGATCAATTAAGAAGAACTTAAAAGAGGATAGATGTGTCCTATAGTAAAATTACATTATAATGTGTCCACCGTCATCCTGTAGCTGATTTGAATGTTTCATAGTGTGGTTGTCATGACAACTTAATGTCACTATCATTAGTTAAGCGGGAGACCTGGTGGTCTAGGGGTAAGGTGTCAGACTTCTGTGCTGGCGGCCGGGGTTCAATCCTCGGTTCCAGCACAAATTTATCTGATTACCAAACTCTTCCTTCACCTCTGACAAGACATCTTGTGAATGTGGAGAATGCCAGGCCTCCACCGTGGTTCGAATTCCACGCTAAACTGTAGGTCCTTCATTTAATCTCACAATCACCCTACCGTTACACATTAGCGTAAGTGCGTATAACCCGAACGGGTAGTAAGACGCAGTGCTAATAATAATAATAATAATAATTAGTTAAGCGCGCATCTTGTGGGCTCCACTGGTAGGAGTCCATGATCTATGCAGTTAACAAAGGTTCATAAAGTTTCCAGCTAGCAGCGCTATCGGTTTTTGCTCGAGTTTTCGATTATTTGATTGAAAATGAAAGTTTCTGATATTAAAAAGCTGAATTTTTGTTCTTTAAAATCAGAAGAAAAGCATGAAATAAAAAATGCAGGACAAGTGCCTGATTTGAACCTAAGTCAGGTACAAAAAAAAGTACAAATAAAAAAGAGAATTTACATGTCGTTTTTCTAATAAACTGTTTGATAGAACACCATGATAATGTGAGTGTACAGATAGTCACTCTTTATTATTTTATTTGTTTGTTATTTGGTAGTGATTACAGTTGGACAAGAGGCGATGAAAATTAATATGAAAATTAATACACATGAAAATTCCAAAACAAATAAAAACAATTCCATCAGCTTCTAGGGAAAACATACATTTCTGCTAGTTGGAGTGCAGCATATGTGGCTATATTTTCAAGCATAATGAAAGGGTGGAGAAAATTAAACACATTCTTTCTAGAGTGATAAACATTTTAAAATTTTGTGGTAACTGTAATCTTCCTATTTGTGGTCATAACAAAAAGAAAAGCTTCAGTGATAAAGTTTTTTTTAATTGGTAGATTGTATCAAAAAAGTCCATATTTCTTTTATTAGCCATAAGGAAGATGCCTAAGTTTTTAAAGGGACCTCCAAGACGGTAAAAAACTGGTTTTTGTAATGCATGTCTAAGTGTGCCAGGAGCATATTATTATAACATATATCCTCATAGGGGACGATACAACTGACCTTTCTTCAGAAACACAAACAGTCTCCATTTTTGAGAGAATTTAAATGATTCTATTCACAAATGCTTTTGGGGTTTTTTGAACCTGGAAAAGCAAGACGCGGTTATTTAGCAGCTGCTTGATTTGATTATAAAAATAATTAAAATAAACTGATTGTGCAAATACACGCGATTGAGATGCTGTCATGTGTGGACATGGCAAAAACGTTAAAATTAAAGAAAAATACTTAAAAATTAAATCACAAAAGGATTAAAAATTCTTATAGCTATTACTACGACTACTCCGGAAAGTGAGCAGTGTTTTTCAACTCTGAAGTTAATCAAATTCCACTTAAAAACACTATGGCTTAGGAGAAATAGATTAATTAATGCTTTGGCCATGTTGCCTATTGAAGAGTCGATTTTTTGCAAGAGAGCAGACTTTAACCAACTAGTTAAAGAAAAATAAATTTCAAACAAAAACAGAAATTAAATTTTTCTTACAAACATTAAACTTACTGATTAATTCTTAAAGTACATAGCATGTATAGTGATCGAAATAATATTAGTAGCTTATTTATGTAGTATTTTGATTCCTGGTGTGTGTATTTCATGATCGTTCTTCAAACTTGGAACCAAGTGAGTTTTTATACTTTTATAACTGTAATTAAATTTATACTTTTTTAAGTTGAATACAAGATGATATAAGATTGCTATAAGGTACAAAATACACTACTGATCTTAGTGTTTCAACGGGCTGTGGACATGGTTTTGCTTCACAGGCCCCCATTTAATCATGTTTATTAAAAAAAGCTAATGGTGTGCAAAGCTTCGAAAAGTCGGAGTCAAAGGTCAGATCTCCTTCGACTTCGACATCTACAATAACCTTCGCATATTAGAAAAATGTCGAAGGAAGAATAAAAATTCTATAAATTATCAAAAGATTTAATTTCATCTTACTAAATATTACATGTTTAAATATATGATCATTTTAAAACTGCTATTACACAGAATTTTAACATTGACTAGTAATTTAATTACCATAACGTAAGCATGGATCAAAAGTGGGTAAGTAAATGTTAGTATATTATGTTCACTATCACCAACATAATTTTGTAAAAAGTAAAAATATCTATAAAGAAATACCACCATGGTCACTGATATGAAGCAGAGAAAGCGCTTTAGTTGTGCTATCATCCCAGCTCGCTTCTAATGTTTAGTCCATAATATTCTCTCTTTGGAATTATCTGTGACAAATTTACAAGTGCCTTTTGACACAGAAGTTTTTCATAGTTTTTTATGTTTACTTTGCTGTTCAAAATGGCTAGTAAGTAAAGTATGAAACAAAAACCGATTTTAATCTATGATTATTATCATAAAAATACAGATAAAAAGACTTACATGTGTAAAATTTACAAAATAATTTTATTAACTCCACGATGTAAGTAAATATTAAAACTTTATTGATAATTTACTTAGCTTATCAGTAAGCCTGTGTGCATTAGTTAATAATATAGTACTTCGACTTCGTCTTTTCTTCGCAAGTTTCAAGCTTCACTTTGACTTCACACACCCCTAACAATAGCTTTGAGAATCAAATCTGTGACAATACTTCTCTTTTATATTAAGAGCTGTACTATGGCATCATTCAAATGATTCATAAAACCACTAAAGGAACACGAATAATCCATCACCTGAGTAGTGAAGATTCTAATTTATTCAAAACGATTAAAAATGAAACATGACTACTATGCCTAGCTAAAGTTATGAATATCACTGGTATCAACATGAAAAGAAGATGTTAGTTGAGGTGTTGTTGACTAAGTTGTGAGCTCAGGAGCATTATTTTGTGGCTTAGTTGAGCGTTATGTTCGCTCAACGAGGAGATCAGATCTGCCTGTTTCTCCAACAAGTCCTGCATGTGACTCCCGCGCTCTCTGAAACACAAGAAAGTGGGTTACACCTGGAGACTACAAACAACAAGCAGTTTATGTGTGTATAGGTAACATTGTGTGTGTATAGTAAACAGGGGCCGGACAATAGTACTGTGACTGATACTAAGTACTATTAATAACTCCAAGGTGTCAGTCTACAAGTGGACGCCATATTATGTTGGCGAGAATAGGGCCAACATGTGTGGATAGTGGGTGTCGTGTGGTCAGCACAACACACCCTCCAGCCATTAATCTTGATTTTCTAGACTAGAGTTGTTACTAGAGGCTGAGTTTGACCATGTTACAGGGAGCACCGAGGATCAAACCCAAGACTTCATGATCCGTAGCCAGGAGGAACTCTGACAACTAGACCCAGAGGAGTTCATCCAACTACAATAAACTAGTAAAATTGGTTACGGTGTAAATCCGTTCAAACACTAAATGCTACCATTAAATATGGTTTACTCCAAACAAAGAGCCCTCTAATTAATATTTTGTTTCATTGACACACGGCGATAGCATAGTTTCCTTGTTTTATGGTCCTGTAGGGTATGTGTAAAAAATAGCTCAGAAATAAATAAAATTAGAAATTAGAAATAATGTAATAAAAAAGAAAGTAGATCTTCTAGAAGGACACTTTTTATATCCTCTGTATGACTGGGCTACAATGTTGACATTCTCAGCATCCTTGGACATCTTTATAGATAATATAAACAATCTCAGCCCCTTAAACTCCACCCACAATTTGACCATCGATGAAAATATTTTCAATGCAGGTCAAAGTGAACACAACCATTGTAAGGTTAAGACCTTAGGTCTTCTTCTATCCAACAATTTGTATGTATTCATATTTGATAGAGACTACAAACGACAGGACAACTCTATTACAAACTTGGAATACAAACAAGTCTCCAAGTGATCACCAAACCACTTAGTGTGGACATACAAGTATTATAGTGTGTTACAGATTCAGTAGGAGAAGAGTTCTTTGAATATGCGCCTGGAGGTAAAGGAAATACTTTTATATTTAATTTATTCTTGGCTAAGATCGGGTTTGAGGGATGTGTTGCCTTTGCAGAGGCTTTATCAGGTAGAGCCACTACTTTGTTAAAAGGAAGCAGGACAGTTCATGTGACGTGTGAGTATAGCCAATACTTTGTTAAAAGGAAGCACCGTATTGTTCTCAGGAGACTTCTGAAAAACAATATCGGTCAATCCAAAAATTACTAAGGCTTACAAGGTCAAAAGCTCTGAAAATATCCTATACATGCCTTGACGTTGTGAAACTTTCACTTTCATCCACGTGTACGAAGACAAATCTAGACTTGTTTACATATTACTGAAACTCGGCTATCAAGTCTTCCCTGAGCCCAAAATAAAGGTGTCCTTGAATAACTCATAGACATGTATTGTGGTCAAGGATAGCCATAAACTACTCCATCCCGATATAAGTCTTCTGTAAAACAAACCTCTTGTGTGGTTCTAGGAAAATGAATGAATTGGCTAGTAAAATCAACTATTGTATTTTATAACAGTGTAAAGTGCATCCCACACTCACATGTGAGACCTGCTTAGAGGTAAACAGTCTGCACAACTTTAATCATAGAGACGACTGTCATGACATGATTGCATCAGACCCGCCCTGATAGTTTAAATGTATTGAATTTGCTATGCGATGTCCATATCCTCGATACAAGGATAGAACCTGAAGATGACACGTGTTAATCTTTATGGCAAGTGTTTCTCATACATGTGGTGTGTGTGTTCCTTTGATATTTCTAGCAGCAACCTGTAACTGCACGCTCCTGATAATAAAACCAAGTGTTGTTTACAAAGGGGCCTTCACTTAAATTGTATTATTTTATTTCCTTCAATCAAGACAAATAGTCTGTGTGGCTAAACTTAAAACAAAATAATTATACAGCGAATTTTGTCAACTGATCAACTCCAAAGTTTTCGTCAAATAACCTCTACATAATATTATCTTCCACGACGATTCTTTTGTAATAATTATTATTAACATTATTATTACTTCCTAGTTATTATTATTATTATTACCATTTTTTTCTTATGGAAATATTTATATTGCATCACCAAATCCAAAGGTAAGAGAAATTTATTTTTACTCTTAACAACAGTTTACCATACTATTTCTAATACTCCTGCTTTATTATTATTATTATTAGCACCGCGTCTTACTACCCGTTCGGGTTATACGCACTTACGCTAATGTGTAATGGTAGGGATTAACGTGGAATCCGAATCACGGTGGAGGCCTGGCATTCCCCACATTCACAAGATGTCTTGTCAGAGGTGAAGGAAGGGTTTAGTTACTCCTGCTTTGAATTCAACATGGAGTAGTTTAATGTCTGTGTAAAGTATATTATCTCTTTCATAGTTTTTGTTTGCTAAAAGAAACACTGCCATATTATTACTCTTATTTGTGTTTAAATGTACATGTGACTACTTCTAAAACAGAAGACAGAAAAGAGCACAAAGATTGCACATTTGTGCATCGGATTCTTCCTATCTTTTTCCTCTTTTCTTGGGTTGATTTTCTTAGTAAAATTTGCCCTTAATGTGTATTTTCCTTTTTCCTGTTATATTAATAATTTTACCAAAGATTTGAATTTGAGATTCATGGATAAAATAGTCAGATTTGTAGAATGGTATATTCGACTCAACTCTAGATTAGAGACCAATCCAAATAATCATGTGTAGTTACCCCCCTCCCCTCCCCCTTACCAGGTGGTGAGTTTACATATCACTCCCATCTCATTTTGTTATCATTCTTAGTTTGTATGCAATGTTGGCTAGAGGGTAAGCACTTGAGATTAGTATTGAAATCAAATACCGTCAGCTTAGAGGTAGAACCCACTAAGTAGCATTTTTAATTTTCAACCCTCACCAAGTGAATGATGACTTTTTACTGGCCAAGGATCTTACATTGTTGTATTTAATGATTTCTTATTTAAAAAAAAAGACAGATGTAAGTTTAAACACTTAATGACTTGTTCTTCTTATAGATATTGAAATTTTAACATATGGACACATATAAACTCATTTTGAGCAATAATGCACTTGAGTTTTACCTCTATACCGACGGTATTCAGTAAGTTCTAAGTATAGAGGTAGTGTTACTCACCTGTAACCAATCTCACCACTACCGTGGCTGTCTTGGATGAGGCCAGAAATCCACTCGTCTCTAAGAACATCAGGGGAAGGTTTTTTTCTGTTGAAGCGGTGAACTTTCACTGGAGAAAGAGTTGAATATAAGAAAATGACCAACTCCTTAAACAGTGTGACTGGAAGAAAGTATGGTAACTTCTACGTCCAAACAAACATCATATTACGGTGGGAGTGTAGGCACAGCAGGAAAAGAGCAGTGTTTTTGGAGTTTATTATAGCAAAACTATTTTTGGGCTAGAATAGAAGAAATATTTCTCCAAAAGAAAAACAGAGTTTAATTTTATTCTCATAGTAGTCTTAAGAGTTCTTGAGCATCGATCAAGGGTGTCTGAGAATTTAAAAAGCTTCCCATCTAATGCTGCTATGCTTACTAAAGAAACTCTTGATATCAACAAGCGAAGATAATTAATTAAACCTTATGTTTCTACTGAAGCAATATTTTATTTTACTATAACAGCCGCATAAACCCCTTATTATGGTGTGCATGTAGGACACCCCTGCCTCTAATTTCTCCTTCTATTTGTTACTTCTTCCTCCACATTATTTCACGAGCACAGCCAACATTTTTCACAAAGTGTAAATATAATTTAAGCGGATGAATATTTAAAAAATAAATCATACAAGTAACATTGCTCTTTGTACTTGAAAGACAATTAACTTTTTTCTGAGGAACTTAAATTTAAGCTCATGTTTGCAAATGATACTTGCACTATTGAATAGTGTTTCAAAAACTTACAAGTTTGGCAGTGAGCTGCTGAGTGTTCACAAAAAGAAACCAAGGCAACGGAAATGTCTGCCCAAACAATAGTTTTATATAAATTATTATTATTAGCATCGCGTCTTACTACCCGTTCGGGTTATACGCACTTACGCTAATGTGTAATGGTAGGGTGATTGTGAGATGGAATGAAGGACCTACAGTTTAACGTGGAATCCGAACCACGGTGGAGGCCTGGCATTCCCCACATTCACAAGATGTCTTGTCAGAGGTGAAGGAAGGGTTTGGTGATCAGATAAATATTTGCCGGGACCGAGGATTGAACCCCGGCCGCCAGAATAGAAGTCTGACACCTTACCCCTAGACTGCCAGGTCACCGTTTTATATAAAGAATAAGGTTTAAGAAATAGTATGGATAAAAAGAGAGAAAATAATACTGGAGAACAAAGTTATGACCACTTGATAAATAAATAATATAACTTGTCTTTTAGCACCAGGTCTCAATACTCGGTCGGGTTATACACTAGTATAACACTAACCTGAGTTATCAAACAACAATGTTATTAGCCCCATTAGAGGTATTACTCACCAATATACAAGGATATGAAGAGAGCCAGTAGTGAGGTCTCCACAGCAATGATGACACACAGGAGGTTGACTGGTGTAAGGGTGTTGGTACTACTGCAACGCTGCTTGTAGTCACTGTATACATGTTGTAGCAGTGTATCCAGCACCAGCAGAGCAGTGTTCCCTGCAATATCGAGACATGAAACCTATAATCTTAATTCTACAAACAAAAACAATACATCAGTAGTTCACAATACACTATACCCCCATTTTTGTGTATACATTTCCAATATTATTTCCTTGTTAATATATCTCATGGTCATAAAGTTAATAGGAATGAAGATATTACGAAAATCATTTTCATCATCGTTCACTCGCGGTAAAATTGTTTGCGTACAATCGAATGATGGGAACTTTTGACAACTTATTTAGAAAGGCAAAATGAAAGTGGAAACCAATATTCAACCCACCCAATTTAAATTTGTCTGAAGTTACGCCCGATTTTCGTTTGAAGTTACTGGACTAAAGCAATGTTAGCGCCATTTGAACATATGTTTTATCTATTGTATTAATAAATGTATATAATAATGACATATGAAATAAGTTAGCCAGTGGATATCATAATGGCCATATATATATACATATATATATATAAACTTAAATGATGGTTTTGACTAAATCATTAACGCGATTATTATTGTTAGTATTATTATTAAATATAAAATTGGTAGTTATTATTTTTCAAACAGTGTAACTATTTTTATTACGGTGATATTATTAACAACATGGGTCGTGAAACACGTACGATGTAAGCAAGTGGACCTCCGAGAAGCCAATGGCTGCTGCAGGGAAGCTAGCACCAAAGCAAAGATTTGTCTCGGACAGTGATAGAGTACATTCGTTGACACACACTTCCACTATTGGGGGAGGAGGGGGGGTTATAATTGAAA
>CABFOV010009353.1:0-19760 GCA_902141375.1 Timema poppense
GGGATCCGAACCATGGTGGAGGCCTGGCATTCCCCACATTCACAAGATGTCTTGTCAGAGGTGAAGGAAGGGTTTGGTAATCTACTTTATAGTAAAAATTTCTTTAATCTACAAATAAAACATCTAAGTCTTAAATCATATTTATCCACTCCTTACTCAAGATTTAAAGTATTATAATGTTTTCTAAAGTGCTGGAGAAATACTTTATTTATTTTGACAAAAAAAATGTTTTGCCATAAAAACGGCAAAATCACTGGCCTTTTCTCGCGGCCCCTTGCACCTCCCCTTAAATTGTAACTCTAGCTTTCATGAGTTAAGTCAGTTTATCAGTCGTATTTTAAATGTTAAATCTCTGTCTCTCGCTATATAAAGACACATCCACAATGCACTGGTGTCGTGTTTGAAATGACCTCCCAGACGAGAGCAAGGGAAGATTGAGTCCAACTCCGGACCAACTGCAGTCCCAGTGTTTTATATGTAGGACCTATAGCAATTTTCTGGTACATAAACCCTGTCCTTAGTTCACCAGCCGCCACTACTTTAGGACTATGTAGGGTGTGCCACAACGTTTGTTCTGTCACTGCTCGCAATAAACCTTACAGTGTATGCCAAAACATCTTTTTACCGTCCCTCGACCCCTTGGAAAGAGAAATATTTTGATAGTCTAAAAAATTGTACTCGAGATTTTGATAACTGTCGACGTTTCATAACCCCTGAAACCGAAAAGTGGTTTTCGCGATGTCGTCTGTATTTATCCCGGACTAGAGCTTAAACGGGCTGGAATATGGGATCTAGGGTTTTCATAAGGTTCCCTGAGGGGCTTTTAGGAATTAGATATCCGCCCCTAAAATTAAAGGTACTCTACTGAACGGCTAAAAGAGAATTAAGATATTTTATTCATAATATATTTTTGTAAAACCATTAAGTTAGTTTTTTTTATCTGAGAGCAAATATACATATATTTTTTGCAGCTATTTTACAAGTTTGTGGACAGAGTTTTTTTTAGCACCACGTTTTACTATCCGTTCGGGTTGTACGTCCGTGTACTAATTAGGGGTCAGGAAGGCTTAGTTGAGAAAGTGCACATGAATTTGCGTTGAAAGATTGAAAGATAGTGGAAAACCATTTAGGAAAATTCCCTCTCTGTGCACCCGACTGAGATCGAACCCCGATCTCCCCCATCTTCGGTAGTCTAATGCTAGTATATTGCGAGATTAGCAGGTCATGTTCCGCTTTTCTCACGGTTTCCGTAAAAATTTATACTATTTCATTTACTCTCTTTGGTAGAGTGTTTCTGCAACAATGTATATGATTTTATCTCCCAAATCTTAGGTTTTTAGTAAATGTCTCTATATTAAGCTAAAAGAGTAAGTCTGTGTGGTGCACCCTACCATATATTTTTATCACCGCTTATTATTACCCGTTCAGGTTAGACGCAAACACTTTTTCTATGATGATATGGCCTTAGTGTAAGCGATTATTTTTGTTCTATATATGACCTCAAGTTATAGGGACCATATTATTTTAGAAAGATGTTTACACTGTAGATCACAATAAGATAATATGAACTCTAGTTGTCATTGCACGTGTACATAACTTTTGGAAGCGCTGCATCGATCAACTAGTTTTTATATATTTATACGTAAGTTCATGTGATCATCAGCTGTCACTTTTCGTAAATACTATCAGTACCTTTTTAAATAATAATCTACTAATAAAATAGTAAAGTGTTATCAATATTAACCTATATATATATATTACCGTTAAAGTAATAAATTAGTTACCATGCCTAATTACCGGTTATTTTCCAAAGTAACCGATATTAGGTGTTAATGAGATCAAATACATGCAACAAATTATTTTAACCGGTTAATTTACATAACAACAAAAGCTTTTTGGCTGAAGTAATAAATTATAATAGTCTGAAGGTTAGGTGAAGCTATGCTAGGTTAGGTTAGGCGATCGGATTCGATTTCGATAATACCCCACATTCGCACTCAATGAAAAAGGACCTCAATTTATATGCATAGCCGACTCCACGTATGACTCAAGAAAGTATTTGCACAAACGTGATATTCATCACTTTAACCAGAGGGTGTAGGCCTATATAAAATCCGGTGATTATGTATATTAACTTGATTTATCGAATTAACAGTTATATATATGTAATTTATAAAAGGTAATTTCTTCTAAAATCGAAGTTCTTGTTTATAAGGACAATACTTTTTATAGGTAGACTTACTGCGCCGTCTAGCTAATTTTATAATGCGGATATAAATTAAAGAAATATAATAAAGCATCCATTTCTTGACTACAAGATGAACGTTTCGTTTTTCCTGTATTAAATCCATTTCTTTTAACAACTCCACACAAACCCGCGTTGGCAGAAGTTTCTATCCGTTAATTCTTAAGGTCCCAGGTTCAAACCACGCAGGTTAAAACTTGAATCGGTTTGACTTTCAACTAAGGGTGTCCCATGTGCAAGTAAGTTATGTGGTACTTTTTTCTTACTAGCTTCTGGAGAAACGAAGTTCTTGATACCCTTTTTTTAACGGATAGTTTTATAGTTAGTGGGACAAGAGACAAACTATTAAAAAAATTTAACATACGTCAAGCGCGTTTACACCTGGAGCCTTATAACAGTGAAATCCGCGCTTCTGGTTCTCACAGACCAAGTTCCTTGAACTGTCTGTTTTCTATTATTATTATTACGTGTGGAGCAAACTATGGCAGGATTTTATAGGAAGAATCTTATAGAAAACACAAACACATTTTATGCGTTGAACGTTAATAACCTTCTACTTTATTCTCCATTCACGGTAGGAATTTCTCTCTGAAAGGTTTTTTTTCCTACCAATATCCTACTATATAATAGATTTCTGGTAGGGAAAAAGGCCTTTCAGAAAACTGCAGGTCACACAACTTCACGTATGAGTACGTGAAAGTAGTTCTAATAACTGTTTTAGTTGTTAGATAAGGTTGTTTCTTTGACATTTGGACTGTATATTTAAGTCGCTCGCTGATCATAGTGGTATAATTAGAAAAACCTAGGCTGTGTCTAGGTACGTAGTATCTTACATCCTTTCTTAGATTGTAAGCAGTTTTTTTACATCTTTGTTTATTAAATGCACGTTAACTACCTCAATTTAAAAACAAGTTTACGCCTTAATGGGTCCAACTGAGCAAACTGTGTTCACACTATTTAGTGCCAGTAGCCCAGAGATATTAAAAATAAAAGTTTTGTTGTAGCTGTCAAAATTGATGCTATTTGTCAAATGCCGCTCGATGTTCGAATATCACAATTATCACCAAAAAACGGGAGTTTCAATCAGTCGTGTGTGTGATTTAAATTAAACACACCCGTCAAAGGTGATCGCGTGGTTTAAGAGGTAACGCTGGCAATACAGTTAATTTCAGATGTAGGGTAGATAGAGGCTCGAATCCCGGCCAGGTATACTGGAGTCTTTTCTCCTAAATTGTTTCTCCCTCTCCCTCTACACAAATGCGGGTATACCTTCTCTATTATCTACCTTCATTATTCTTATCCCATTAGTGTAATTAGGATAGCCCGGATGGGTAGTAAGATTGGACACTCACAACGTTATAAATCGTCTCTGGGTTGTGACATGGTGGCTGTTAACACTTGGTGTTCCAATGCTGCAACAACAACCCTTTACCGGGAGTTGAACCGTACGATCTGTGCTCGGCGCCACGACGCTACAACGTTCCCATTCTATTCACCTCCTCTCGTCGGTCCGGGTGTGACGAAGCGTGCAAACGATGACCGGACCCGGACTCAATTTCCGGTCCTCAACTGCCCGGAACAAGTCCCGAGCCCGCAGCGAGATTCTCGTACGGGAAACACCGCGCCAAATCGAGCCCCCTTCCAGTGCTCCTGTTCTCCTGTTACCTCCCAGTGCTCCTTTTCTCCTGTTACCTCCCAATGGTCCTGTTCTCCTGTTACCTCCCAATGGTCCTGTTCTCCTGTTACCGCCCACTGGTCCTGTTCTCCTGTTACCTCCCAATGCTCCTGTTCTGTTACCTCCCAATGGCCCTGTTCTACTGTTATCTCCCAGTGATCCTGTTCTCCTGTTACCGCCCAGTGGTCCTGTTCTCCGGTTACCTCCCAGTGCTCCTGTTCTCCTGTTACCTCTCAGTGCCCCTGTTCTCCTGTTACCTTCCAGTGATCCTGTTACTTCCCAGTGCTTTTGTTCTCTTGTTACCTCCCATCGATCCTTTTATCTTGTTACCTCCCAGTGGTCCTGTTCTCTTGTTACCTCTCAGCGCTCCTGTTCTCCTGTTACCTCCTAGTGCTCATGTTCTCTTGTTACCTACCAGTGCTCCTGTTACCTCCCAATGGTTCTGATCTCCTGTTACCTCCCAGTGCCCCTGTTCTCCTGTTACCTCCCAGTGATCCTGTTCTCCTGTTACCCCCCCGTGATCCTGTTCTCCTGTTACCTCCCAGTGATCCTGTTCTCCTGTTACCTCCCAAAGGTCCTGTTCTCCTGTTACCTCCCAGTACTCCTGTTACCTCCCAATGGTTCTGATCTCCTGTTACCTCCCAGTGCCCCTGTTCTCCTGTTACCTCCCAGTGATCCTGTTCTCCTGTTACCTCCCAATGGTCTTGATCTCCTGTTACCTCCGAGTGCCCCTGTTCTCCTGTTACCTCCCAGTGATCCTTTTACTTCCCAGTGCTCCTGTTCTCTTGTAACCTCCCAGTGGTCCTGTTCTCCTGTTACCTCCTAGTGCTCCTGTTACCTCCCAATGGTTCTGATCTCCTGTTACCTCCGAGTGCCCCTGTTCTCCTGTTACCTCCCAGTGCTCCTGTTCTCCTGTTACCTCCTTTTCAGCAGATGAGATTAACATGTAGTTTGATTACAAATTAATTATTGTGAGGAACAAGAAACTCGTCTGTCAAGTCTAAATATGGTATCTTACTTTCTTGTTTTTCCCCACTGCGTCTTACTATTCTTTCTGGCCGTACGCATTTTAACCAGACCAATGAGCTAAGGATGAGGAAGGTTAAATTTAGAGGAAATGTACTCGTACCAACGTAGAAGGCGAGTGGGAAATCCTTTAGGAAAAATCACGCGGCCGGAATTCAAACCCTGACTTCTCTGCCTTAGGCAAACCAAATTAGATGACAGTGGCATTTTACCCGCGTGGCCATCAATACGTGCTGTATTGTTTTTAAAATTAAGTTGAAATATATCTTATCGAAGAAATATATTTTTTCTTATTTTTTTCTTTCTCGAATTGAATCTTTTCTCTTGTATTGTTATTTTAAATGACAAATTATTTCAAGTTAAATTAAGAATGGCCTGCTGACGCTAAAGTAGATCTTAAAAGCTGTGATTTTTTGTTAGATGAGCTTCAGTTTCACGATTAATTTGATCATAAAATATATTGAAATGGATATTAAAAAACGGAAAAAAACACATAAATCAATATAATTCTGTTTTAACCCCACAACAGTGGTCACATTGTTTCACCTGTCACTCTCTTATTTGACGGGATTTCTTGTGTGGGGAGGATCGGAGTTTGAATCCCGTTCTGGTGTATTATGAGTGTTTTCCATTCTCCCTACAAGCAAATACAGATTACGTTCCTCTATATTCTGTCTTATTCATTCCTAGCACATTAGCGTAATGAACATGTATGCGTGTGGTCCGAACGGATACGGAAACGTGGTGTAACCGCCCTCCCTTTTCCTCCACCAAAGAATAACCACACACTTTATAATAATATATATCTAAAATAATACCCATTATAGTTTTTGATTTATAGAATATTGTCGATGTTAAATATATTTTCATGAAACGCGATTCTCCGTATTATGTTTAACTATTACTTTTTATAATATTAAACTATTTTACTACAGTTAACCCACTATGTTAAAAAAACAACAACAGTAGAAATAGAATGTTGGCATTTAAACGGCCCGCCAAACCAGAATATAGTATGTCCCGAAATCGAGCCATAGCGCTCTTCACACAGACGGACGTTGACGCAACTAATTTGCTCTTTTAGGGTAATGGCGATTTTTCTCATGCTCTCTTCCATATTAGTTGCCATACATGTATTACGTAACGCACAATACATGGAGGAGACGCAGGGGTGTTTAGGCTAGCGTAACGTAACGAAGTTTTATTTTATAAACCAAACAATAAAAAAAAAAGTTTGAATTTATCAAATCAAATTCAATAAAATAGGTGGGCGCAGGCCTATTTATAGACGTAGGAAGGCTGAGGTTCTGTGTGAGACACAGGATGTACAGTGGCTTCCCGAAAAACAAGTTGAGGTACAGAAAGCCATTGACTTGACTCATGAAACCACTCCACAGGAAATACCTATACTCACAAATGTAAATGAATGGTTGCAACTAACTTAGTTGGAAGATGTTAAAAAAATGATCTAGTCATGAATAAACTTAAGATTATTCACACTTTTAAAATAGTGTTTTTTTGTAAATACAAATAAAACGGCTTGACTAGAAATTACATCCTTTATTCAAAATCATATTTATTTTAAACTTATAAGATCCGACGTGAAATTAACTAGTCTAATAAAACAACAACAGCCCATTCGAAAATGATATGAGGAAAAGGTGTTTTTAGTTGAACCTGGAAGCGTCACGTAACCTAGGTGTGGCGGAGGTTGCCAAAGCAATACTTATATGGGGGTTGGAGGTGGGGGGTTGGGGGTCAAAAAGGCCTAAAATTGTGTTACGTAATACATGTATGGCCCATTACTTGAGTTCATTGGTAGATGTGGTTCTTGTCAGAAGTCGGGAGTCCTCCGACCAAATTGTTTGTGGTCTGGATCCGGTAAGAAGAGGTGAAATGTCTTTTGGTCTTGTTAATTTATTGAAACTGCTGTTTGGCAATGGCTTTGAGCGTTTTGTTCCTTGTCGGGCTCTCTACCACGCAACATAATCTGTTTTGAACTTTGAGATACAATTATTTATACATTTAAAACGTGGAACGATTCATATAATCAATGGTTCCAAAAGATGAAACCTTAGCCTATATATTACATCAAATATGTGAAGGAAAAAAAGGGTACGTAGTGAATTCTTAATTTAGAATTAAATTTAGAATAATCCAAGTATATACTTTTATCTACTTATTATTTGTTAAAAAATGTATGTTATCTTGTAGAGGTGTACCGATGCGGATACCGAAGGACCGTTATCGGACAATTGATGTAATCGGCGATAATTATACCGATCAATCGTTTTTAAGTAAAATTTTATGTGTAGGAATTTAGTGATCAAAATAGTAATATGTATACACACACACACACTGCATATGAGTTGTGGGCTGTGCAAATATTACATAACCAGATAAAGAAATGTAAGTTCATACCGTTGATAAAACTAACAATCTAGTTCCAACTTTCCCTGGTTATGCAACGATTAATCAAAAAGTAAGATTATAAAAGATTTAACTGTTGATTTTTGAATATAATATATTAATTACATTAACTGTTATCTTTTTCCTAAGCATATTTCCCAATTAGTTATTAATAAATTATCGATAATCGGGACTAATCGGTGTAAATAATCGTAGCATGAACAATTATTTCAAACAATCGGCATTGATAATCGGTTTTACTGAATCAGCACACCCCTATATAGCTTGTATAAAACACGCATGTAATCTTGTATAAAAGCTACTTATTTGAAACGTAGTTTTTATGGAACAGTTGTTCTAATTCCTTCAATAAATTATGTTCTGGTTTGTCAAAGTGTGTATAAAAATGCGCACTTATTTGCATGAAGGGAGAGTGGGAAACATTTTCTGAAGAAAAAACCCACCTTTAGTGCATCTGACTTGGATTTGAACCTCCCCGTCACCGCCATTATAAAATATTATTAGAGTGACGCCTCGGACCATGTGACCAGCGATTTGGGTTAATTAGCTTGTACATCCCTGAGTGGCCTGATGTTCAGTGTTTACTCAAAGAATAGAATGAGTTGAAACTATTACATCAGGAATGTCAAACTTGCGGCCCGTGGACCTTATGACGAGCCAACATACAACGTGGCCCAATTTCTTCTTTTTATAAACGTTGTAGGAATAGGAATAGGTTGATCTCGGTGGTCTTGGAGTAGAGTGCTTGCCTCAAGATCCGATCTTAATGGGTTCAAACCCAACCAGGTTCGATGGATTTTTCTCGAGCGATAAAAATGTATAGTTCGACTTCCTTTGGAGTGGAGGTAAAGCCGTTGGTCCCTTGTCTATTGTGGCATGTAAATGAACCCTGGAAGGTAGGTGAAAATACCTTTCCCGGAGAAATTAGTGGACCCTTTCAAGCTCGCTCATAGAAATTCTCGTGTGCTGATATAATCAGTTGGTTCAAACGTGCACGTTAAATAGCTAAAATAAATAACATTTGAGATCATGACACTTGGAAAGTGGTGATTATTTGGTGAAATCTAGCAAGTGAGGTTTGGTGTACCACATTTTACTTACTACTCACCAAAGATAGGTCCTCAAAAATAGTTCAATCTGCGCACCAACTATGTGCAATATATGTCAGCACAAGTGTGTGTTCGCTCATGAAAAGGAACAAACAGCCCGAGCGATCACATTCACCGTTACACACCAGTCATATATTGTGAACGTGACTCCAACAAGAGATCTAAAGACACTCACACCCTCTATGCTCTGCTCTAGCCTACAGAGCTGGAAAGTGACTTAAGATAGTTCTTTCACCAAACTCTGCGATATTGTCTATCTAGAGGAGTTGGATTGAAACATGTTTTAGAAGTACGTGAACCGTTATCTCAACGAAACGATGTCCTGGTAATAATATCTCTAAAACTATTTGGTCCTTCCTCCCCTCTATAAGCCTCTCCCTCGCCTCAAGTGGCCGGACGAAATCCTTGCCGCTGCAGGGAATCAATTTCCTGTCCGCAGCGATTCCTGAAATCCTCCCCTCCCCGTCAAGTCACGACCATTGGCTTTTTAGAGCGTCTCTACTCCCGGCGCGGTGTTGACGGAACGACTCGGGGCTTTAAAAACCCTTCCCTTTTACTGCCAACCCCTCCTTCTTAGCATCCCTCAGAAACCCGACCACGTGTGTGGGACGATATTAAAACTGAACGAGACGCACACACACGAGTGAATGTCGGCTCTCCAGAAATGCATGTAAAGGAGAGTCAGATCTTTGTACGTGGCGGAAACAGCCATTTTAAAAACATAAATGTCATCAACAAGTCTAGTACGGGCTGTGCAAGTGATTGTTTGGCGGTAGATGATGTGCAGTTTTTTGCGGGTAGTGGAGGGGAGGGGAAATAAGTATAATTTGACACTTTGTCAATTTCACATTCTTTGGAAATGCAGTCGTTGCGCGTAATTTTGTTACGTCATGATTTGAGTCATAGACTTGTAACGACATTGTTCTAGTAAAAACAAAAAAGGCGACAAAATACAATGGAATAATTTTTTTTCTTCGTGTCTTACTACCCATTCGGGCTATACGCTTATGTACTAACCACGCTAATGGTTTTAAGGATGAGTGAGGTTACATTTACAGGACATGTACCTTCATTTGCGTGGAGGGAGAGTAGTAAAACATTTAGGAAAAACACCCTCAGTACACCCGACCGAGATTCGAACTTCAATCTCCCCGTCACCGGCAAACTCATTAGACCACGTGGCCACCGAAGTGAGTTATGCATACATTAATTACGCTAGTGAAATATGTATGAAGAAGGTATAATTTTAGAGGAAATGTGCCCGCATTTTCGTGAAGGGAGATTGAGGAAAAATTTGGTTAACACAATATTAGCTACACTCGACCAGGATTTGAATCCCGACATACACCCACCATCACCCGCAAACCAGATTATACGAGCTCGACATCTAGTCCTCGCGCCCACCGATGCTGTCTTGACCTTGTGTGAGCACTTGCACGCCCGACATCACCTGTCTGCTGCCCGTCCGTCATATCCCGACGACGCGTCTTCCGGGCGTGGGTGTGTTATTGATTTCCGATGAGTCTGTTCCCCCTCCCCCACTCCACGATGTTTTCCACCATTATACTACTTGCGGGATGGAACCAATAAAAGGCCTGCCTCTGTCTCCCATGTTTCCCCCCTCCATGTCTCTATTACTTGTTCTCATTCCTAGTACACATAGTCTTTTTACCCTTCTGGACTATACACTTTACACTACTGGGGTAGGGATGAGGAAGGAAGCATTTTTACCCGCATTCGCGTGAAAGGAGAGTGGGAAACCGTCTTGGGGAAAAAAACACCCTCATTAGACTTGAACGGGATTTGAACCTCAATCTCCCCATCGTCAGCAGGCTAGTCTTAACACGAGAGTGATGCCTTAGACCATCATACCACTGAAGCGAGTATGAAGAAGGTAGGATTTAGAGGAAATATACTCTAATCTGCGTGGATGGAGAGTATTAAACCATTAAGGTTAAAAAAAACACACACCCTGAGTAGGTTACACTCGTCAGGGATTCAAACGCAGACCTCCCTGTCACTGACTAAAGGACTAGATGAACCTGACATTTAGTCCGCGTGTCCACCTTTGCCATTTTAAATTCCTTGAACGCGTCAACATAGCATGTGTCAGAAACAAAGTCCGTGTGCTACATTTTATCTTATCATATGAGGCGTTTGGATTTAATGGCTTTGGGTTCGATTCCCGGCAAGATCAGATAATGTAAAGTGTGAAATAAAGATTTGTCCCCTTCCCTCTAGTGGTAAATGAACGAACTGGCTCCGGGTGATTTTTACTCCAGAATTTTAGTTTAGATGGCGCGCTAACAGCTGTACACCCGCTCCAGTGGTCGAATAGTCTAGGGCGTCACTCGCGTGAGACTGGCCTGCTGAATACAAGGAAATCGAGGTTCGAATCCCGGTTGGGTGTACTGAGGTTTTTTTTCCCTAAATAGTTTTCCCCTCTCCTTCCACGCAAGTGCGTGTACTCTTCCTCTAAATATAACCTTTAGCGTAATTAGTGCATAAGCGTATAACGCGAAAAGTTAACAAGATGCGGTTCTTAGAATAAATAAGAGTTTGTTTATATTTCTGCTGTTAGATGCTCCGGATTGTTTTGGGACAAGATTTATGTCCCCTCATCTCCCCCCTTGTCTCCACTCGTTCTCTGTGCGTCTCTTTCCGTCGTTCTTCCCTGCCTTCTTGCCACCCTCCACCGTTGTTAATCAAGTCGACCTTTTTATCTTCTGTTTTATCACGATCCCCCTCTTCATTTTCTGTTCCACTCTGTGTCCTTCCTTTCTCTCTACCTTGCTATTTTTACTGATCCTCCTCGCTCGTATTCTTCTTATCTGTGAAAAGTTCCCCCGCTCCGAGCAACAAGGGCGCAAGGAGATGGTGAGGTTTTCATCAATTTTCTGATTTCGAATATTTTATTTAGCTTTAGTAATAATTTCCAAACGGCCTGTGGCTATTTTTATGGGGAGGTGGGGAGTGAGAAGGATATGGAGAAAGTAATAATGATTGGATCAATAAAATTTGACCACCGTTAACTCTTGAGTTACCCGCTTGGGTGGCCGCATGGTCTAAGGCAGGGGTCCCCAAACTTATTGAATGGAGGGCCACATTGGGAAATAGAAAGTGCTGGGTGGGCCGGATTGCAGATATATATATAGCGAGAGAGAGAGAGAGAGACTATAACCGCCTCTGTGGTCTAGTGTTCAGAGTTCCTGGCTATAGGTCTAGAAGTCCCGGGCTCGATTCCTGGTGCTCCCCAAATTTATATGTGACGCAGTGAGTCTGGAATGGGGTCAAACTCAGCCTCGTGAGGACATTAAAGAAGTAGCATCTCCAGCTTAGAAAACTGAGATTAATGGCTCGTTGTGCTGACGACATGACACCCTCTATCCGCAAATGTTGGTGATATATTCGCTAATGGTGGCAGCTGCTCGGTCAGTTTAGCTCTCTCGCGGGTTCATACCATGGAGTGTATATGTTACTGTGAATGTGCTGAATTCGTTATTTTGTAGATCAGGTCGACTGATGTTTATATTATGTATTGCCATTTTCTTAAATTTGCTAGTTTCACTAATTTTTAATATCTATAATTAGTATATCTAGTTATTTATTAACGATAGTTAGTGTTGGCAGTTATGCTTGTGCCCTTTTTGCAGCGATACCTTGCAGGTTGTGAATATTGTTGTAATGACGACCCAATTTCTCGGGAAATTAACCTCGAATGGGATGAAGGTTTTTCCCCCATCCTCGATGCTTTAAGTGTTGGGAGGGATGTTTAGACGCACGCTGTAAACACGGAAGAGGAAAGGGTTGCAGAGAAGGGTTGATTGGGAGAATACATTCCGAGCACTTGCACCGCCAAGATCTCTTGAGTAGGATTACACTCGAATCTCCGGCGAGCTTAGAAAACATACCAATTAAAGGTAGCTTAGCTCATTGATGGAGACTAGAGACGACTCGAGAAACGATGCGGGCGCCGTCACGTCGAAATGTCAAAACGTTGCGTCGCTGAATCGTGGTCTCAGGGCGCCGTGTCGTTTTCTAGAACTACACATGTATTTAAGACGGGGTAGATGGTTCATCGTATCTAAGCAGCAGCTTAGACGCAACCTGCCACGTGGTGTAGTGGTCAGTGTGCTTGGCTACGAGTCTAGGAGTCCCAGGATCGATTCCCGGCTGGTACCTTTGAGTATTTTTACCTTAAATTAGGTTAACACTCCCACCGGCTACACAGATTCATAATAACTATCATCACATCATCTCATTGCGGGTACGCGCAGACAACCTCCTATGGTGTACCCTGGGCAACACACTATGCCATCAAAGCGACTAATAGTTCACAGATAAAGCGACTTAACCGGGTCGTCATGTCCTTCCCAGTCATATTCAATATGAAAAAAAAAAAGTTAGGACGTGAGGACAACATTAAAAATGTCTGATTAGCAGCAAGAAGTAAAACGTTTCCAATGCTAGAATGATCACCATTAGAAATGTCTGATTAGCGGCAAGAAGTCAAACGTTTCCAATGCCAGAATGATCACCATTGGGAATGTCTGATGAGCAGCAAGAAGTCAAACGTTTCCAATGCCAGAATGATAAACATTAGAAATGTCTGATTAGCGGCAAGATGTCAAACGTTTCCAATGCTAGAATGATCAACATTAGAAATGTCCGATTAGCGGCAAGATGTCAAACGTTTCCAATGCCAGAAACGTTTCCAATGCCAGAATGATCACCATTGGGAATGTCTGATTAGCAGCAAGAAGTCAAACGTTTCCAATGCCAGAATGATGGGAGTGGGAACTTATGGGTGGTAGACTAGATACATTCAGTCTCAACTTCAAAGAAAGCCCTTTTAAAAAATTACAAACATATTTCTCGGCCAAAATTAATAACATTTTAAATATTATTATTACTATTGCTGTTTTGTATGTATTGATACTATCTATCAAAAGTAACAGCTGTAGTGCTTTACGACTCGACGTATGAATACGTGAAAATATATCTCTAGTGGCTCTCCTAGCTGTCAGGTAAGCCCCTGCTTATGAAAATTGGACATCACGTAGAATCGAACTGTTTATATAGTTGATACTTGGGGGTGAACGGAAAGACTGTCGCCACGTACCTGGGCAACCGGAAGAACATGGAAAAAACCCGCGGAAAACACATGGAATTTTGAAAAATCTCATAAAAATACTGTCATATTTGTTAATTCGGGACATTTAACCGAAATATTAAAGCAGTATTCCTTTGTATGTACGAAGAAGTGAACTGAAGAGTTAGGAACGTTGAGTCAAACATGTCTTAACAAGGGTTGTGAAGTGACAGAAGATGTAGTTCCCCATCATCCTCTACTAAACATAAGTCACATGACTTCACACTTAGTCAGTTTGATGAAAAGTGCAATTATATTACTCTTTTCCTCAACCTGAACTGCCTGGAAAAATGTTAACTCCTTCTGGAAAACCTGAAAAAACACAGAGAATTTGGTAATAAAAAAGAGGTGGTAGCTCTGAGCCCTAGGAAACAACAAAATATGTCATCAGCCGAGTTCTTTTAAAATGTTTTGAACCAATTTATAGTGGGATGGAAGGGGGCGCGAGAAAAAGCCACTGTTTTTGTGTTTTTTTTATGGCAAAACATTATTTTTGGCCAAAATAAATAAAATATTGCTTCAGTACAAACATAGAATTTAATTTTCTTCACATGCTAACCTCAACATTTCTTGAATATCTGTCAAGGGTGTTCTGGAATATAATGAAAACTTTTTATTTTCATTTAAAAAGTTTGTTAGATAACGCCACCTTGCTCGTGACATATATCCAACAACTGTTGATATCACCATGTGAAAAAAATTAAACTATATATTTCTTCTGGAGAAATATTTTATTTATGTTGGCCAAAAAAATGTTTTGCCATAAAAACTGCCAAGACATTGGGCTTTTCTCGCGTCCCCTTCCATCCCACCTCAAAACCATGTTTTATCGCTATTTTCTTATGTTAAATAGTTGGTGCTATTCCCATATGTTATTGATAATCAGTACGTACTGTACTGCTACTAAATCCTCCTAGTAAAACAAACGCAGCCCGTGTTGTTTAGATGGAAACATTCCTATCGCGAGGCGAGGCTCGAGGGAAGTAGTCGGCCTACGGCTGTCCCACGTGTGATAAACGCCTGAGGGCAAGTCCCCCACCTCGCGACTCGGGCAACCCTCCTCTGAGAGGTCAGTGACCCTCTTTTCTCCTTCATCCAATCAGGCAGCGTGCATACCACGTGCAGTACAGCACTAAATACACACGCACATCTAAAACTGGCTGGCTCTCTATTCACTATAGTTCTTGAATTTATTTTGAATGTTTTATCGGTTTTGAATTAAAATGCATATTTTCGGGCTTTATTTTTTCATTCATCCTAGATGATGGCTATTGCATATTAACTTGAAACGTCTAACGCTATGTATTAAACACGGCTCAAGCACGAACACATTTTTAATATATTTTCTTTTCTCAGCGTGTTTTAGTGTCCGTTTCGGCTAAACGCACACATTAATTACGCCGACAAAGTAGGACTGAGCAAGGTAGAGTTGTAGAGAAAATGTACTCCACTTTGCGGTGAAGTAAAGTGGTAACCATTTAGGCAAACACATCCTCAGAACACTCGGATGGTACTCGAACCCCGAAAGTCCCTTCACTGACAAACCAGTTTAACACGAGAGGGACGCGTTAGTTGAGTTTTTTTAATGTACAGTATTTCTTCTCTTCAAGGTGGTAGCTGCGGGGGTTTCTTAAAATCAACTTTCCTGATCATTTTCCCACAGGTTTGATTTTAGGGAGCTCTTAACAAATACTTGCATTAGCGCGTAAAAATCAAACTTTCTGCACCGTTGAACACGCAGACAAAGGCGTCAGTCTAGTCATGTTTGTTTTGCTGGTGACAGAAGAATTAGGGCTCAAATCTTTACTGCGTGTATGCAATGTGGTGGTGTTTCCTAAATGATTTCCCACCATACCTCCAAGCAAGTGAGGGTACATTTCCTCCTAATGTATGCGTATAGCCTAAACGGGTACTAAGACGCGACGGGTGTGGGGAAGAGAAGAGACAATTTATTAGAACTGGAATGTACTTTGTACTTAAACTTATCAATATCTAAATAGAATATATAAGGTCAAGTGCTTCCTCCAACTAGAGTGGATACATAACCGATTGGAAACTCTGGACTGTGCCTGTGTGGTATTTCGTAACGCCCATTGAGACACTAGAGAATAAGAGGGACTGTTCCTGTTACCAGCCTGTGGTGTGCTTGATACTTCCTGTATACAATAGTTACATTCTCGGTCAATAGAAAAACCGGTGTCCGGAAGATTAATTCATCGATATTTGCAAAAATACAACAACACACAACAGTCATACGTTTTCTGTCCTTCCTGTAATTGAACTCGCGACCTCTATATTAGGTGACGGCTACACCCAATATCATCACTGAGGGAGCTGTAGGTCTTATAGAGGAAAACTTCATCTTCGCTCTCTCTCTCTCTCTCAGTTAACTGTTGTCAAATCTCCTCGATTTCAGTTATGTCGAAAGGTGGTGTGCCGGGGTAAGAAGGAGCTACTGGCAACATCGACTACCAGCATAGGGAAACTTGTCTTATATTTGAGAAGAGGTTGACCAGAAAAAAACGTGACAATGGCAAAACTGTTTCTATGCAGTTTCCTCAGCGAAGATATTCAGTGTATACCATTAGGGCTAAAATTTCACTCTTCAAATGTTCGTAAAATTTACTGAGTCAAGTTTCCAATTGGGTAGCTTATTCGACGCGTCATTCACTTTCAAATGCTTTGATCTGTTGAAAAGGGATGGTGTCGGTTAGGGGGTTGGCGGGGGTGAAGACGGTGGTGACGGTTTGCCAAACTTCATCTTCTCGTCGCGCACCGCAGCGCTCCCAGCGACTATAGCACGCATTAGTGATGGGAGTGCGTCGAGGCATCAACGTCGCTAATTAATTCCAAGTAGTCTAATTACCAGGCTAATGAGTCGAACGCTCGTGCCGACTGCTGGGGAGATGCGTGTTGAGGGTCTGTGGTAACAGTTTTTTTTTTTCTCTTCTAGGAAGATAAGATACATACTATTAGGGCTGAACTGGCTTGGCTCCACTTGACTCCGAGCTCCATCTTACCCCTTACCCAAGAAGGCGGACTTCCAAATTGATTCTGCTCGTGATATGATGCTTGCGAGATTGGATGGCTTAGTTCATTTTCTTATCCTCAAGTAATTTGCATTTTGGGGCTTTTCGAATCTTTTGTCTGTTGTTTACTATTTTAATTAAAAACTCTTCCAACTTTCCCTTTTAAAATAGTTTCGTTATAAAGTAAATTTGGAAAAATGGTGCACCCAGGATAGATATGGGGGAAAGAGGGAAGGCAAGTGGTTCATTTTGATCCCTCCCCAACATCACAAATACCTTTATTAAAAACAAACATGAAGTAGGCTTATAGTTATAATATAGAGCACCGAATATTGGCCTACTCTATAGGCTACAATTTAAATCAAGCTCACGACATGATGTTATAGAGGTGTACAGCTACGTATATTAAAACTACCCATGAAACTCCCAAATTGTAAAACACAAAAAAACAACATAAATGATAGTCTATACATTAAACGCGCCTCAAAAGTAAATAATCTGAGTGCGCCACTCACTTGGAGCATAATTACGTAAATACACCACTCTTGGCTCTTGACAATAATATTGATATTAATCACTCATGATAGAATGCGGAATCTATAGGTAGGTCGGGGTTTGAATCCCATTCGGTTTGCACTGAAGTTGGCTTACCTTAATTGTTTCTCGCGCTCTATTTGCAAATGTCGGTACATTTTATAAAACTTATTATACTCATCTTTTGTTCGGTTGGTAAGATTCGGTAGAAAAGAAGAAAGAAGAAAGAAAGTTAGAAACTTGATCCAGTCCTCATATTGAATCAACTGAAACAAAAAGTTTTAGATATAAATTTTATAAAAATAAATGGTACGACAAAATCGCACAAACTTTCTCATATTGAGTATTATCGCTTTGAAGAAGATTTTCAAAAAGAGGTTTAAAGTAAACCACCCTTAAGTACATTTTCCTTATATAAACAAACATATATTGTTAATCATAATACACACTTAATTTAATTATATACATTTTAAATCAAATTATTCAAATATTTTTAATAAACTTCAAATTTTCAAAAATAATCTATTCATAGACTACCATAAAATTATTTTTAATTTGTAAAAATAAAAACATATTCTTATTTATCACAGAAAAACTATTAATTGATACCCATTTTGAACTCAATCCTAAAGACCACTATCGAAAAATTTCAAATTTCTATAATTTGTTGTAAGTGAAACTACCTTTTAATTAATTTACTAAAGAAAGATAAAGATACATTATTATTGATCATGTAAAATAGTCCCCGATACAAATTTTGAATAAAATCGTTAGCTATTTTCAAAATAATTCAACTAAACTACTACAAAATGATTTAAAAAAACAAACAAATATTTATATAATTATTTATAATCTAATTAACTTAAACCAATTCGGAACCAAATTGCTAAAGCCATTTTTAAAATAGCTAACCTTTTTTAAAAATCTGTCGTTAGTAAACTACCCTTGAACAAATCACCCCCTCTTTCCCCAAAAAACTTAACCAATAAGCTACCCACTGTTATATTGTCATGTCATACATTCAAATGTTTGCTAAAAAACCAATGAGACCGTGCATTTTGTCATGTCAAACATATGGGTTCTAAGGAAAATCTTTAGCTCATTTTCGAATAATTTGTAATTTAAAAAATCACTCATTAGTAAACTACCCTTAATTTGAGGGCTAAGGTAATAATAAAAAAAACATGCCGGGTATAGCCCTATAAAGTCTAAATATCAAGATTGAACAAAAAATCCATCAAACCGTGGTCATGGACAGATTGACAGACAGATATACATGGGGACAAACCTAATAAAATTAACGTTTTTGGATTCATGGTCACATAAAACGTTAATATCCATCATAATCTTGAGATAAATTCTTTTCACGATTACAATAACCTTTTCTTGAAATGAGAAAGTAAAAATTGTTTTGGATTAATCTCGAATTGCCTTTCATATTGAATGCTATATTTAAAATAGTCAAAAGAATCAACCTATTGTATGTCCACTCATGATTAGTAAATAATTGTTTATTGATTACCATCTTTGATATACATCTAGTTGTGAAAATACTTTCTAAAGTCTTGGATTTATTGGTAAATCATTCGAGTTTCCCAAAAGTGAAGGGAACATAAATCAATGGTACAGTGCGCCGCGCAGACTTTCTTGCCTCTTTACCTAAAAATGGAGGTATTTACTTAAAACTGCTAAGATATGTCAAACAAAATAATATACATTGTTGTAGATATATAATGGAAAAAAGAGCATCACACTCCATCAAGGAGCATAAATGAAATAGTATAAACTGTAACAGAAACAACATTTTTTTAAAAAAGCATAATAATCAAAACCCCTTTCCCAGACCTCCATTAATATATACATATATAGCTTGGAAACTATTGGTTTAAAAAAATATATTTCGAATGAAAGAATTTTATTTTTATTAATCCTACAGCTTTGCTACGTGAAACTATTTCTTATCTCAAATACTTGCGGAGATATGATTTAGAAAAACATTGATCTTTTCTTATTTTGGTCTTAAGTAAACTACCTCTAATTTTAGAGTTAGGTATCTAATTCCTAAAACTACTTTGGAGTACCTTAAGAAAACCCTAGATATCAATTGTATTGATTTAAACGTCACTGTCGGCTCCCTGAAGACATACATAAGTTTTCAATAGCTTATAACATTTTCAGCGAAATTTTGCATTGGATAAAAAATACCGCATCCAACTCCATTCAGGGGTTCTCTAGTTGTTTTTTAAATCACTGCGTCTAACTACCTGTTCATGTTAAAAGTAGTATATATGATAAGTAATCTCATGGGGTAAGGAATAGAGAAGGAAGCATTATTATTGGTAATCTCTAAACATTTGGTGACCTGGTGGTCTAGGGGTAAGGTGTCAAGACATCTGTGCTGGTGGCCGGGGTTCAATCCTCGGTCCCGGCACAGATTTATCTGATTACCAAACCCCTACTTCACCTCTGACAAGAAACCTTGTGAATGTGAGGAATGCCAGGCCTCCACCATGGTTCGGATTCCACTTTAAACTGTAGGTCCTCCATTTCATCTCACAAT
>CABFOV010009354.1:0-19759 GCA_902141375.1 Timema poppense
CTATCCACCTTTCCTGTAGCTTCTTCCAAATATAATACAATTACCTCATAAAGCGAAAAGAGGTTTTCCTTATAGAGTTATATCATAAAGTAAGTAAGTAATAAATATACATTTTATGGTCAGTGGCTATAAAGGTTGGAAATTGGCACAAGAAAACCTGGAAAGTCGGGGATTTTTAAAACACAATTCTGCTGGCCACCCAGCTAAATAAACTGGTTGTGTTAATCGTCTATTGGTTTTTATTACTCTTTGCTATATATTCTTTCACAAATAAAATGTGAGTAAATTGTGTTATTTACATTTCATTTAAAAGGCTAGATTTGATACATTTGCATTAAAAGTAATTCTTTAGTGAGAAAATTTACCTTATTTTCTTAAAGTAAATTTAACTTTGTATTCTCACTTTAGCCTTTCCTGGTATTCTAAACTGGCAGAATCGCTTGTGGCTGACTATGCGCAACTTTCTTAATGAGCGCTCCATGCTGAGTGCAGGTGTGAAATGCCTGCCAAACTCTCCCGAGTTCGAAAAGGATGAAGCATGGATGTTTGACAACAGAAACTTTTTTGTAAAAGGAGTCACATTTCAAATTTCTGTGACTTTCCAGTTGAGTGTTGCCATTTCCAGGATGCAAGGTCTCACTAATAGTTTGCGAGTGAGTATCCTACAATTTGTTTCAGTAATGTTTATAGAGTGGATTCTGGTTAATCATGGCAGCTGTTTATCTGGAACAAAATTTCAAGAACAGAAACAAAACAAGTATTTACTGTCATTATTTTGATTATATTTTCATTTTACATATTAACATTATTTGTTTTTTGCTTAGATCTTAAGCTACTTTTAATTAAATGTCTGTACCAACATGAATTAAATACATTGTGCTTTCTTTAAATGCCACATTCGTTTTATTTTATTCATATATTTTTTGTTCTGCTGGGATGTGTTTTCCAGCTCATTGGTTAAAATTTCACTTAATTGGGCCAAAGTGATCTAGTTCTGATGTGTCCTAATTAACAGGAATCCGCTATATTTGTTTTACATAATTTGGATAACTAACTTTCTTGCGACCTTCAGCTTTCTATTATTGCTTCAGCCATGGTTGATTGTAGAGATGGGCAGAATCAATTTCTTTTTCAAATTTGAATTCTCACTTTTTCTAGTTCTCGAATTTGAATATAAATCTGAATCTTAGGAAACATGGTAGCTTTCCCACTCTTTTTGATTCTGATTTTGTTCATAGTAGGTTAATTCATAAGTTTCTCTGGAAAATAGAAAACATTGATTTTATAATGTGAATTCTCGTTCAGTTATTTGGCAAATTGACAGTTGGGGTCTGTTTTTGTTGTTAGTTTAGTAATTATTTTGGGCTAAACAACTACTAGGTATTAATAAGCATCATAATAGCGGTAAGTATAATAAGACAGTGATAGTGAAGGAAGCCACACTGAAAGGAAGAAAGGAAGAAGATGTCACCTTTGTGCATTGGATTCTTCCCACATTTTTCTTCTTTCCCTAGGTGGGCTTTCTTCATTAAATTTATTCTTAGTAGTTTATTTTTCCTTTTTCTTTAGTTTTATCAATTTCCTTTATTATAAAATTATCTAGCCATTGGGCCACCTCATTTTTAAACAAATAAGTTGGTAATTCAGTAAATTAGTGTTAGTTTGTGGTAGAATATGTGCTCTCTTACAGTTTAGAGAAAATGTAATTGAGTGTGTTTAAAAGAAGGTTTCTTTTGCCTCTCAAGTAGACAAGGGAATGAGAAGAAGCTATGATATGTATTTTAAATTAAGAGCAATGGGCAAAAAGCAACAAACAAATAAATTTGAGATTGCTAACAAGTTTGGTGTTTCTGAGGCTAATAGATGGGGGAAAAATACTTAAAGAAAAGTTCAGGAGTGTCTGTGCATCAAGAAAAGCATTCAGAGGGTCTAATAAAACTGTGTCAAAACAGATTTGTTAAGTTTTCACCTTGATATATATTCAAGACGTTTTATTTTTCATGTGCAACCTTCAAAATGTTAGTCATATTATTTGTAAGGCTGTACTATATTTGGTCCAATACAGTGATCATAATTATAATTATTAGAACAGAAAATTGATATGTAAATGATGTTATCTAAAAAAAATTCTATGCAAATTCACTTTTTGAAAAATAACCATTTATGTCATTGCCACAGATAGTTTGAGCAGTTTTGTTAAATATTAAAATAATTCTGACAACATTTTAATCAATAAATTAGTTTAGTATATTTAAAGGGTAGTTTTTTCTACACATAAAGAAGTTTGATGTGTTTTTCAGAGAGCCAACTCGTTGGTGGTAGCTCACAGTCTACAATTTGAGCGTGCTCTGGCAGCCCAGATAATCCTCTTAGCTCCGATGGCGCCGCATTTTGCCTCCGAACTATGGTCGGGCTATGTGTCTGCCCCTCATCGTCTAGATACTTCTGGGGAGATTTTGTGGGACAAGGGGGTCTTAGAACAAGCCTGGCCCCAGGTGGATTCCAACTATGAGGGCTATGAACTCCTGTGCAAGGTGAGATTATCACGTAGGACTGCCTGATGTTATGAGCCACTGAACAGTAATATCTCTGAATGAGACTGGAACAAGGAACATTCCTATAAACTCTTATATAATGTTACATGTGACACAGTTTATATTTTACTATCTAAATAATGTTTTTGTATATTAAAATCAACATGAATGCTAATCATGATTATATTAAACTATGGATGGGTGAAATCCTTTATTTCTTGAATCCAAATCTTAAATTTTCTTTCAAATCTTTAAAAATATTAGGAGTGTACTATAACGTCCCTATTTATTTGGGTGCCCGGTAGCCAACACTAACTACTATACTACCGGAGCACCCTAGGGGGTTACATGGTTAGGATGGGCCCTGAGCAGTAGGGGTTGGGATGGATGGTTCGTGGGGAATGAGGCTAAAGAGTTAGTCCAAGAAGATATGTTTCTTACTCCAAATAGATACTAAGCTACTACATAATATGAGGTGATTCCTCGTGACGAGGGAGCACGCACGATAACAGGACTTGCGAAAACTACCTAGAGACCCGGGATCGACCCTCCGGCTGGGGTGAACTGCCAGATCACATGTTAAGTCGACACTCCTCTGATGGCAACCCTACCACACATGCATCCAGCATGGCTTCCAACATTCAACCATGTGTGTTCTTCTCACACGCAAACATGCTGATCTCGATTCACACCAGTCCAAAGGTCCATTGGCCGCACCGTACTCTCTCGTCAACAGGATGAAGCTATATGAGCTATATGCTACTCTCAGCAGGAAGGCAACCCAACACTCTTGACTTCCAAGGAAATTTACAAACGTGGGTCAAACTCCCGCCAGAATATACCTTAAATAATTATGCTCTTACAGTACGAAGCTTAGAAAAATTTGAAGCCGGATCGAATCTTGATATACTTTGTATTCGATTATAACCCTTGTTTGGCCTAGGTATTTATTCGAAGTCTAGTGATTATAATAGGCCTACAGTAATACTATACATAAAATATAAGTGAACTGAAATTATCTCAAGAAATAAAAAAAAAAAATTTTTATCGTTTTGAATTTTAGAACCAGTTTGCTTTATTTTCTTGGTGGAACTGAGAAAATTTCCTTAACACTTCAAATTTGAAGACAACCATAATATTAAACCTCTAACCGCCTTGATCACAAACATTGATTGGTATCAACTGAAGGTGAATTTATTCCTCTTGAAAGTTTAAATTAAAATAAATATTTTTTTTTTAAACTTCCAGTGTGTTTGATTAAACTTTTGAAGGATTTTTTTTAATATTGAAAGTATTTTTTTAGTATTTTAAAATTCACACTCGCAGTCATTTCAATTGTTTACTAGATTAATCAGTATGTTCAAATCAAATTCCTATTAATGCATAGGCTAGTGGCATACTCGATTGACAGTTGAGCATATGTGCGAGGAACATAACATTTCTTAAAATCATTTTTAAAAATCATACACAATAGTGAGTACTTATAAACGAAAATTGCTGTTGATTTATACATATTACATGAACTAATTTATGAGTGAAATTATTATCATCAGTCGCATTATTTTCAAGGTTTGCTATAGGCACATGCATTTTCAAAGTCAGAACCAATATATATATTTAATAATTCACATGGCAAGATTTAAATGGATTTATAAAATAAGAAAGCTACCGTGTTGATTTGTAAAATAGGAATACTAAAATTTATTAAAATTATACATTTAAATGAATTTATAAAATCAAAAGTTTCTTTGTTGATTTGTAAAACAGAAAAACTAAAATTTTGTAACACTGGACATCTAAAACGTTTTTGTTCTTGGATGTCCGTTAACTCTTATTGTGTTTTGTTAATTATATCCTGTGTGTGAAAGGTTAGTGAAACGACATGCAGGGCAAATCCAATTATACCAAAGCAAATACATGTATTTTTACTACTTAGACTTTATGCATAAAAAAGGTTTTTTTTTAATACAAAGGTAAGGTAAATATAACATTTATATGTTGGTAATAAGCCACAAATATTAGTGTTAAGTAAAAATAAATGTAATATTTAGTTTTGATGTTAGATAAACATACTCATTGTCAACATAATATTTTTAATCAAAATTAGATAGAAAAATATTCGAATTTCTCTTTGGCTTCGAGAATATTTCCCATATTCGACTTTTAATCAAAAAAGTGGACTTCTCAATCCCCTAAAAATTATATAATTTTAGTTTAAGTGAAAATCTTAAAAACATAATTTAAAAAAATAACTGAAATCTTTCAGTGTTGCTAAATTGATGCAACAGAATGGAGACTTAAATAGATAGATAGCTTGCTGAAAAATTAACAATTGAAAATATATATAAAACTAACAAAAACTGTAATTAAAGTAAAAATTGTGCCAAATGGCAATAATAAATTAAACATTGACTGTGTTTTGTGTTGTACTCTCGTCTGCTGAAGAAGGGGAATGGTGTACCCTGAAAATTACTGTTATGTGTTTTGTTTTATTTGTGAACTTTGAGACCTACAGTTTTCTGGTAATTGTGTAGTCCTTGCCCTTCTATCCTCCGTTCAATGTTTAGAATTTAAAGACTATAATTGAATTAATGAATTGTATAGTTTTGAAAATACCACTTCATACAATATAATTTTCAATGTGGTAATACTGGCAATAGCACTATGCCAAGGCTGCCGTTTACATCGATAGTATCAGTTTTTGCGAATTTTAAAGTAATAAAACTGATTCACAGAAATTATAAGTATTTTCACGGATATTTAGGAATTTTTGTTTTGGGAGGGTAACATTAAAAATTACTATCTATACTTTTACTCGTTACAATACTTAAATTTTTATTTCAGTAGATTGATTATTTGTTTTTATCCTTCAAAAGATTTCAGATATATTGAGTTTTACACTATTAAGCGTGAAATGTTTTGTGCATATTTAGATTCGATTTTTCTCCAAATATGTTAATAAATAGAAACACACAATATGAACGAAAAATGTAGACAGTTTTATCCTAGTTCTGTAACTTTACTGTGTCATGGGACAGCAGGTATTCCTACATGAAACACATCAACTCAGAAAAAACATAAAGAGGAGTGTGTCTAAAGGTTCAGAAAGTATCAAACGCCAGGAATTAGTAATCACTCTGCTGAATACGGCCAAGGAGAAGGTTTTGTTTTATTAATTGGCAAAAGTTGACTCAAAGATTTCTTGTGACTTACAACACTGTTATACCCAACAAAAGAACAAACCTTAAGGAAAATAATCCTACCACAATGGCAATGTTTTTATTTTAGTGTGTGTAAGAAAAGTTTCTTTTACAACTAATTTTAAGTGAAGAAATAAAAAAAATAATACAGTACTCATTTTGAAAATGCCAGACAGAATACACTAACAGCTCTTTGATTATTAATGGATCCATTATTGTATTTACTATATGAGAGTAAAGATAAACATCACTATATGCTCAACATAATGCTAGTAACCTAATGTTGGTGTATAAATTGTTTGGTATCAAGAAGTGGTGCTACCATTCTCTGGACTTAAGCCCTAATTTTTTTTTAATGAATACTAATTCAACTCGTATTGACATAAATTATCACTTTAAACATAAAATATCATCTTTTTTGATAAAAATAACCTCACCTTTTGCATGTCTCTATGAATAAGTAAATAATATGTTGTTTTTTTTATCTCAGATTTAAACCAGGGGGTAGTTGGATTTGGTTATCCATTGATGTTCAAATTCCCATTGCTATTACTTAGATAAGAAAAAATACTTGTCTGTTTTTTATATATAATACATTATTTTATGATGATTATTTTATTGTATTTCAAAATATTTAACTGAATAAAATATTTGTATCAACTACTTGGGTGCACCATTGTAAAGATCTTGTTTGCGTCATGATCAAGCGCATAGTTTCAGGTCTTCGGTCACCATTTTGAAGCTAAATTTGTTATATCTTTAGTGAAAGTGCTGTGAATAATAATTTTTTAAGTGGAATAAAATAACTAAGCTCTGTGCCTGATCTCAAATAAATATCATTTTGGCCTAAATTAATGTAGTTAATCATCACATTCTTACATTACCACCTATCCAAAGTGATGTCAGCTGTTGGCGTAGGGATGTATTAGGAACTATTTCTAGTAACTTTTTGAGCTGCCATCCAAGTAAACTCGGTTGGTGAATGTACTTTAGATTAATTTATAAATAATTATATTTTTGAAATTTGGTTCCAAGTTTTAATACACTGTGATAAAGTTTATACACCTGTGTCACCATTTTTTTATATTAAAATTAACATGACTCATACAATATTTAATATTTTATTTAAATCAACATGAACAATACCCGCTTGGTGTTTACGTAGTCTTAGGTGTTGGTCTCACCATTAACTGGACTCACAATGACAAAGCAATTAAGGTTTGAATGCTTGTGGGGAACACTAAGTTGTTTTTTGTCTAAATAGTTTTCTACTCTCTCTCCACACAAATGTGGGTACACTTCCTCTAAATATAGCCTTTGTCCTTAACACATCAGCACAATAAATACATATGGGTATAATTCGGACTGGTAGTAAAAAAGTTAACATGGAGAGTATAGTAATTTTTTTTATTCAAATCAACATTGTATATATATAATAATTTTTGTATTAAAATCTACATGAACTATATTATAATATCACCACTTGTTGTGTTTTGATGCAGGTTAATGGACGCGACATGTGTAACTTCAAAATGACAAAATCCCACCTAAACCAACTGACACACGATGATGCCATGGAATTGGCTCTCTCTCAGACAAAACTCCAGCAGTCCACGCAAGGATGTAAGATCATCAACACAAAATTCACTTTGCGTGAGAACTTCGAGGCAGTGCTGCATCTTGCCACAGAGACCACTGACCGCAAAATTGCAAAGGGTAGTTAATGCAAACCTTTGTTTGACACTGAAAAATATGTAAAATGTACCCAACCAAGTTCTTCAAAAAGAACAACTCTTAGAATTTATTTTAATGAGAAATTACTTGTTACAGTCCAATTTCCATAGAAAGGGCCTTATATGACAGCTTTAAATTGTTACTAGATCTACTTTCATATATTATATGATGGGTCACATGATCTGAAATTGTCATTTTTGATAGCTATTATTATTATCTAAAAATAATGATGTTTTATTAATTTTGCCTAAAAATGTATTTTCTAAAAGGCAATTTCTATTAAAATTGGACAATACCACCATTGAATAACTTCCTCAAAGACTATAAAATGAATTAGTACCTAGTGGCTTGGAAATGTATAAGACAGTGTACAGTGATATAAAGTAGGATAGTGAAGGAAGCCAACCTGATAGGATAGGTTAGGCCTGGATAGAAAAAACACTTCTCTCTTCCTTACTTCTTAAACTATTGCACTATTACATTTCACACATTGTTTTAAATTTTCAGAAATATTCCTTTATTATTTGAAGAAACGCATTGAAAACGCACAAAGATAGACTATAGAACTACATGTTTCTAGAATGATTTGAAATGTAGTATAATATTTCTAGAATGATTTGAAATGTAGTATAATATTTATTTTATAAAGCCATTTTTTGTCTTATTTAGTCTGCAATGATTGTCCATGAGCTTTTTAGAACTATTCCTATTGTTAGTTTTAAATGAGACAGAAAAATTGTGGAGGGCAATACAAAAGAAACATAGTTAAACAACTAGTATCGCCATTTAACTCTAACAATGGTTAAAAAAAATTAGGGCTGGGCAGATGATGGCACAATTGTAAGCTGGATAGCAGACAACATTGTCCTATCACACTTATAATAAATTAATAATAATAATTTATGCTCACAGTTGAGCATTTTAGATTTATATCAAAGAGCTCTAAAGATCTCCCCCCTTCTTTTTTTTTCTCTCCAAATAGTTGCCACAGTATATGAAAGTCTTGTTTATTAATATTTTTGCTAACAATTTAATGAACCAAACTAAATGTATTTCTATTTGAAATATCATAAATAAAATAAACTGCAGGATCGGCAACAGTACTTATCTGCCAAGCCCTAATGTATATATTATATTTTTCGAGATGGGTCAAACCCTTAAAAAGGTTTAATTTTGTAAGTGAACAAATTTAAATTTAAAAACAAAAAGTTGTTTTAAGGCTTGGTGTCAATGTTAATAAACATGACAAACAAAATAAAAATATAATTTACCTCATAAACAAAGATCCATAACACTACTAGTAAATTAATTATATTAATCCATTTCCTGGTACTCGTTTCCAGATATATCTGTGTTGGCCCAGCAACCAATTTTTTGCATCATCCTGGTAGCCATTTTGATATATTCCTTCCTAAGACCAATTTTCTCATGCAATTAATATATTGTAAAGCGTTGAAATGGTATTGCAATCAGCTTCAATATGAACTATTCAGACTGGTTAAAAGTTAAGTCATTCATTCATAGATGGTATTGCAATAAATGTAGAGTTGCGCCCATGCTAGGGATACTTTGGGCAACAATAGCCGTCGTTCGATGCCCACGCCAAGGAATGGATTAGTACTTTTTTACCTCGATTTCTTAATTTTATCAATTGGTTTGATTTGTAATTTGAAGTCAAGGTCTTCATAATAATATTAAAGATACTTTTTTAAGAATTTTATAAATCTCAAATTTCTCTGACATAAAGATAAGAAGCTATAATCCTAATTATTTTATTGGTATCTAGTAATTTTTGTATAATTCTATGCTAAATTAATTTTATTTATGTCCAAGGGAACTTCAATAGGACCCTTGAAACCATTATGAGGAATATTTTCCAATTCTCTTATGTACTCTGCAGGTAGTTGAGACTCTTTGGCTCCTTGTATTATCACCTGTACACACAACATTATTTATTAATTTGTTTTGTCATCACCAATAAAATATACTATTTTGTTACCATGGTGAATTCACTTCATTTAAAATTAACCAAACCCAAAACACAGACAGATATACTTTGGTGGTAGTAAATTTATAGAACAAACATTTAAATATTCATTGTTTTGTAACTACTTTAAGTTAATTTGATTTTATAATTGGAAAATATGTTAATTTGAGTTATGAATTATTATTTTAAGAAACCGTAAAATTTGGAAAAAGGGTATGAGTAATGAAATAACTTAGCATTGTGTAGTTTTAGTACTAGTGAAGATAAAATACCTTTTATTTGAAGTTTTATACAACCAATAATTTCTGAGCTACTGGCAAATATGTTTGCTGTATTTAAGTCTTTTGGATATGCAGTACAAATAAATCTATGTTGCAAAAACTATTAATGTACACTACAATTTGATAAAATGATAAGTTCAAACACAATTATAGTAGAACTACTTCTGAGTAACAGATTGGAAAATGTAATATTTCTCCTTTATTATCAAACATAGAGACAAAGAAAATTCATGAATAACAAACAAGTATGATTACCATGAGGCATTTCAAACATGAAGATGAATACAGAAGGTGACTATTTTTGTCTGCTCGTTTACTGACGTTTATTTGGCTATACCCTCTCCTTGCATTCTCATTGGCTGGTACGTTTCAGGCCCAACGATTATACTACACTCGATACATGATGTATTTACCAGCTTACAAACAAGTTATGTTTATTTAGAAAAAAAAACCACTTAAATTAATGTTATTCATGTGAAAATAGTAGAATTTGTGTAAAAATTTGCATTATCATAAATGAGAATTTTGTAGGTTCCTTTAATATAAATTAATTTGTAAAGTAAGCTAAAGGTCCATTTATCAATTAATCTATTCCCTGGCACGTGCTTAGCTTAAAAATCTACGCAGGACCAACAGTCATTTTTCTACCCAACATATTTTCGCTACTCACTTATTTTCTCATGTGATGCTTGATTTATGGTATAGCATTTAACTGGTAGCCCCACCTATCAGCTTCAATAAGAAGTATTCAAACTGGCTAAAAATACAATAGTTCATTAATATATGGCACTACAATAACTTATTGCATTGAAACGTTGATTTGCGCCCGCGCCAGGGAACATTCGAGCAAACAAATACATTGTTCAATGCCCGCTCCAGGGAATGGGTCATGGCAGGGTGCAAGGAAACGCGAGTTAAGGTCTGGATTTTTTTTTTTTCCAAATAAAATTAAATGTTGCTTTAGTAGACACATTGAGTTTAATAATTTTCTACACATACTAACTTAAACAGTTTTTTTAATATTGGTCCCGGACATCGTATAATATGACAAGGAATTTTTCTCTTCATTTAAAAAGTAAAATGTCACTATGCTCGTTTTAAAATCTGTTTAAATTACTTTGGCCGCCTCTGCGATCTAGTGGCAACAGGTCCAAGGTTCAATCCCTGACACTTCCAGATTTTATGTGAAGCGGTGAATCTAGAATGGGTCAACTCGGCCTCATGAGGACAAATGGGTTACTTGAAAGAAAATGTAGTGGTTCTGGTCTAGAAAACTGAGATTAACGAGGGGGTTGTTTATTGTTCTGACCACATTACAACCTCTATATGAAAGCACTATCTTCGCCAAAAGACAGCGGCTGCTTGGTTGGTATGGCTCGAGTGCAGGCTGCTGCAATGGAGTTTCTTTGTGTAGAAAACTAAAATAACTGTATCTACTAAAGCAATATTTTATATTTATTTTAGACAAAGGAAATTTGTCATGAAAAAATATGTACGTTAACTGGTGTTTTGTTCCATCCCACGTTAAATGAGCTAGCTCAACATATAGTTTAGCCAGGTACAAACGAAATGAAGTGCTCCTACTTGCAGGTATATGTGTGATGGTCTCCTGTGCAGGGGTAAGATCTCTCCCTCATCCAAGAATAGGGGGGTGTTAACCAACTGATAAGAGACACACTCAAACACCTCTCCATGAGGAGAGGTCACATTTACTTGGATAGGGAAATATATTCCCTCGTGCACACCCTCTTGTCTGAAACACAACCATTTGTTCACTATTTGGTGGGATTTATTTCATTGTTGTTGATTGGATAGTTATAATCTTGGAATATAAACAAGTAAATTTGCAGGTGTTCCATTAAAAATTACTACTTTAGACAAGAGGAATGCACTTTGTAAGGCTTTTATGTGCAATCTTAAAAATAAGTTGTGTTATTTTCTTTGTTTTTAACCAAATTATTTAAACAAGTCTTCTAAATAATGTGGGTTTTAAATTTGTTTTAGTAAAGGAATCTGATTAATCAATATCCATTATTATTATTATTATCATTATTGATTTATCACCGCGGCTTACTGCCCATTTGGGTTATACGCTTAAGTACTATTTAGGCTAATGGGTTAGTAATTTAGAGGAAGTGAACCCGCATTTGTGTGGATGGAAAGTGGTAAACCATTCAGGAAAAACCACCCTCAGTTCACTCGACCGAGATTCAAAACTCAATCTGCCTGTCCTCGGCAGTCTAGCTTAACACGAAACTAGCGCGTTAGCTAACTACGCCACAGAGGCAGGTAATAAATAATATATATAAAAAAAATCAATTTTTAGTCCTATAGACCTACTATACACATCTATTCAGAAAATCTTAACTAAGAAAAGAATTCATTAAGAAAATAGTTTATATCAAGTATGACAAGTTGTGTTCATGAATAGTACTAGGTTTTCTATTTAAAAATATTACCAATCTTCAAAACTAATTTGAATTTCAAAAACAAAATAATGTTTGCTATTAAAATGTTTCATTGTCAAAGTCGCTCAGCTCGCATAGCGGCAATGACAAAACTATGTATATAACACCGGACAGTGGTGTTAATTTTAGGTTCCACAAGTATTTTGACTAGAATATAATGAAAAACATAAAATTATAGGAAGGCCTGAAGTGTATGTAAGCTTATCAAATAATCTTGAAGAAGTGGATCAAAAATAGGAAAATATAATCAAACTGCTGAAATGTGCAGTTTGTGCAATATTTGCATATTTAATTGTATTTGCAAAATAAAACCCTATGACTGAACATTTTATTTACTATAATTTAATGATTAAATGCATTGGTAAATTTATGCTGTGTTTCAGGAAAATTGTTAGAATAATTGCGATTTTTAATTTGCTGGTATAATTTCTTTTTCATCCCTTAAGAATAGTTAGGAGGATACTTTGTTAAATTCTGAGTGGTTTTATAGCATTTAGGAAAATTTGTTGAGAGATATGTCATGTTGCCCTCACTGCATGGAAAAATCAGCTGTTAAGCATTTGATTTTAAAAGTGAGGTTATGTTATGTTTTGGTAATGTAGCATTATTATATTTTATTGCAGGTTACCTGGAGTTTTTTTTAAAAAAATTTATAGCTTTAGGGCAAATTTGTACAACTCAGAATTAAGTGTTTTATATTAAATGAAAGGATGAAAATACCTGTCAAGGTCTGGTAATGAGGCTTTGTCAATCTCCCACACTGCTCCCCACACATGTTTATTCTTGTGAGGCGCTATTGTCGCAGGGCAGCCGCCCCATGTCTTATATGAGGGGGCATTGAAATCCAACCGATAGTTCTATGAAACAAAACAATTGACAGGAACACTATATACATATTTAATAGCAACAACTTATTAGGTATTCACAAGTTTACCAAAAAACAAGAGCATAGCAAAAAGTGTTCACTTGCCAAACTTTAAATTATTCACACTTATTGGAATATATTCATCATGGTTTGTTCTGCATCGTGATCTACTTGTGAGAAGCAGTCGATGAAAATGTCACATTTAGCACTGTCTTACTACCTGTTCAGATATACACTTATGTACTAATTACGCTAGTGGTTTTAGGACAAAACTATAGTTAGAAGAACAAACCCACATTTGCATGAAGGGAGCGAGGAAAACCATTTTGAAAAAACCTCGGTATAGCTGACCAAGATAGAATCTCAATCTCCTTGTCATTACTCAAGGCAATTGGCCCTTACCCTTCCTTCACCTCTGACAAGACATCTTGTGAATGTGGGGAATGCCGGGCCTCCACCGTGGTTCGGATTCCACGTTAAACTGTAGGTCCTTCATTTCATCTCACAATCANTTCCACGTTAAACTGTAGGTCCTTCATTTCATCTCACAATCACCCTACCATTGCACATTAGCGTAAGTGCGTATAATCCGAAGGGGTAGTAAGACGCGGTGCTAATAATAATAATTGGCCCTTATCATTTGGCGTGGAAATGCAAAGCCATGGGAACAAACAGTTAGCTTCAGTTTTTTTTATTGTTTTGCAATTTTCTTTTTGGAAATGGTTTGTTCAAGAATAGAAGCATGTTGATTAAGTTATACTTTTTATACACACACCACCTTTATAATTTTAACAGTGATCAAATATCAATCATTTTGACATTTTTCAATAGAAAAGTGCCAGCTGCATAAGAAAAACTAAGAAAATGTGACACCTAGTAAACATTGATACATTATATTAGAAGGGGTGGTGAAAAATATTAACATAAAATTTCACTTGTTCTCGAGAAAATTTTTATTTCCAAACATATGATTTTTCCGCAAGACCTGTCCGGTAGCTAGCGCCATCGAAGTTTTCTGTGATCCATCTGTTCTTGTTGGTGCGGAAGAATACTTTAGTTGGTCGTGAAGCTACGACACGCCTTTCACCCTCCCACCCACCATCCCACAAAATAGGTTTTAGACTTGCATTTAACAGTGCCAAAGGCCTTAAACCTGTATTCTTTTGAAAGTTTTTAAACTGTAAATTAACTAAAACTTATTTTTGATAAGTAAGAAATCACTCAAATTGTGTTTTCGTTTCATTGCTATTTATTTATATCCAGTGTTTTAAAGTTAAAGTTTGATTGAAATCAAAGAAACAATTTGCTAAAGATGATCAGAACAATGAACTTTTATTTGTTTCCTTGTGTGTCACCAACCGTTTGGGCTATATGCTTAGATATTAATTATTCTCTCGAGATAAGAATGAGGAAGGTATAATTTAGAGTAAATGCATCCACATTTGTGTGGATGGAGAGTGGAAAGCTGTCTTCAGAACATCAAGCAAGGTTTGAACCCTAATCTACTCATCAATGGTAGTCTGCAAGAATGACGTCCGAGTCTATTGTGAGGACGCCTTAGATCATTCAACTGAACAAGTGGCTGAACTTAAATAGAACAAAAATTCATTCACATGCATGCCCAAAACAAACTTGGTTTAAAATTAATACCTTTGTTTTAATCTGAATGGGTTCACTCAAAGAACAAAATAAATTAAACTAGTTAAAACAAATGTTTTCTTTCTGAACAATAGGTTATGTAAGCAAATGACTTAAAGACTAACTAGACCTACGACAGTAAATTAACAATAAACCTTATATATATGGCTGGTATGAATAATATTACAGCCTCTATAGACCCAAAGTTGTTTAAGGCACAGCCTGGGGTAGAACTAGAATATCCTGGACCTGTGGTCGACCTCATAAACACTCGACTCTAAAGGTTATTTTAATAATGGAGAGTTTCTTTGTTATAAAATCGAACTTAAATTAAATAAAGATGCCTTGCCTCCAATTTGCCAATGGCTCTTCTCACGGCAGATGGGTTGTTTATGTGAATTCTATTAGCCAATAAATTACTCCCATAGCTAAAATAAAGAAATTTGCTTGCCATTTGAATAATTAATTGTTAGAACTAACTCTTGTAAGATTGTGTTGAAAACATGTCTAAACGCCTGTGTTGACACAAGTTACAATCAGTGCTGTGGTTATCACAGTACAAACAAGACAGAACCTTGTCTTACATAAGTCTGTTCATGATTGTGCATAGTTTTTAAAACACGTGAATAGATATTATCATTGATTTTATTATACATAAATATAGTTTATAGTACATAGGTTTTTTTTTCATATGTTGATAATTCGAAAATAAAATAAATTAATGGTTTGTGAAGTGTTTTGTCTTTTTGTTAATACTAGTTTAATCTTACTAAAATAAACCAATTTTGTAGTATCTTGCTAACCTAATATTTTTAATGTAAACTGGTTTGTTGATTAACAGAAAAAAAGGTAAATCTCAAAATTCATGTTTCACAACAGTAGCTTAAGTGTATAGGCCTACTTAGTTTTAAAAGCTAGCGATATTTCCAGGTTATATCATTGGGTCATGAGCAGGCCAGAAATACTTTAGTAAAACTGTATATCTATATAAGAAAAGAAAAAAATAACATGGGCTATGAGCTACGGTGGTGGCCTGGCATTCCACACATTCACAAGTTGTGATTAATAAACTTCTTGTCACGGGTGAAGGAAGGGTTTCTAATCAGATAAATCTGTTCCGGGACCGAGAATTGATACCCGGACCCCCAGCACAGAAGTCTGACACCTTACCCCTTAACCACCAGGTCACCCTTTTATGATTCATATTATCATAGCCTATGTTGTACAGCCAATGTCTTAATTAGGACTTTATTAAATTTATAAGGCACAAATGCAGTGAATGAATACTACGCAACATTTTATTATCGAAAGCTCTGACTGATGAAATGAGGACATTGAGGTTAGTGTTAATGTTTGACTTAGGAAATACACAGTTACAAACTAATTTCTCTAGCAAGTATCCATACTAGTTTGAATTGAACTGATATATCTTATTTAATTATTTATTGAAATGGGCTTTTATGAAAGCAATTTAAATAGGCTCAAAGCAACAATGAAGGAAGGGGTGTATAGGGATATGTTACATTGTTACAACTCTTATAATTTTGATTTGATTAAGTAAACTACATTAAACAAAAAATTGAGTTTTTTTTCCACCCTTCAACATTTTCAAATTTGGGATACATTTTTAAATTCGTTATTTAGTGTTCAATTTGCACTAAATTTCGTATAACCATGTTTTTTTAGCGTGCTGATTTCGAATTTGCCATAAGTTATTTAATCAAATATTAGGATTGGTGACCTGGTGGTTTAGGGGTAAGGTGTGAGATTTCTGTCCTGGGGGTCCGGGGTTCAATCCTCGGTCCCGGCACAGATTTATCTGATTACCAAACCCCTCCTTCACCTTTGACCAGACATCTTGTGAATGTGGGGAATGCCAGGCCTCCACCGTGGTTCGGATTCTACGTTAAACTGTAAGTCCTCCATTTCATCTCACAATCACCCTACCATTACACATTAGCGTAAGTACGTACAACCCGAGTGGCTAGTAAGACACGGTACTACTACTACTAATAATAATAATCAATTGTTAGGGTAAGCCCCTTCACCCTCACGCGCTAAATTACCATATGTTTTGAATAGTTTATTGACGTTTCAGTATTAACATTTTAAGGCAACTGTTATGAATGTGAGGAAATGTGTTGTAGAGTGATTAGCTACACTAGGATGTACACGCCATTGTGAAGGACAGTGGGTGTGGACAAAATGTGGCCAGTCAGGAAAGTGAACTCCAAGAGTCTTCGTTACAGAGTGTAAAACTAAAAACATAGCTATTTTACACGTTTGTATTATGTGTAAGGTAACCTCTAGGATTGTCTAGAATATATCAGTGGCGACGAGGTGTGAAAAGAATCCGCGTACATTTTGTTTTTTGCCTGGATATTTTCCTGGTGAACGAAATTCTCCTTAATGGCGGATAGGGAGGAAGGGACTTCTGTTCGTGTTACTGAATCAATTCCCAAGTTTAATATTGAATCTTTTGATCCATCTAAGTCCAGCTGGAAAGTTTACATAAAAATATTAAAAATAAGCTTAGGATGTACAATTTACTGGAAGATAAGCAGACTTTATATTTATTAGACACCATTGGCAAACATGCGTAGGAAAGGTTATGTGATCTGTGTGAGCCAACTGAACCAGAGTCTAAAACATTGGAACAAATACATTTTTTCAGCCAGAACCGAATACACTGGTAGAAAGGGTTAAGTTTCAAAACAGGGTGCAAAATGAAGGGGAATTACCAGCTGATTTTGCAGCTGAATTAAAAAAAAACTTACGCGTTATTGTAAATTTCCAAATGATTGGTTCGATGACACCCTTTGTACTCAATTTGTGCACGGATTGCGTTCTCAAGATCTGAAATTGAAACTAATGGAGCTTCCCACAGTTAATTTTGGATCTGCTTTTGAGTATGCTAGTTCTTACTCTAGTTAACGGCTTTCGGTCCCACAAGATGACATTTGTACCACAAATGTCAATGTGGTTCAAAAGAAAGTTCAGAAACAAAGATTATATAAATCCAATAAAGGAAAGATACGTTGCATACATTGTAACTTTACAAATCACGATTCTGGTAACTGTTGGTATCGAAACGTTTCTTGCCGTATTTGCGGGGTCAAAGGCCATATAAGTCCTGCGTGTGAGAAAAATACTACCGGTAACACACGAAGTACTTATCCAGATAAAAAATTGAGTTACTCTAAAAGAAATAGGGCTTTATACCAGGTATTCTCAGAGGATCAAATATCTGATGGAGAAAGTATCAATTTAAATGAAACTTCTGGCGTGTTTTCTAATATTTTTCATATTAAAAATTCAGTGAAGCCTAATAAAATCATGGTACAGCTAACAGTAGATGGGGCAAATATGGCGTTCCAGGTTGATACTGGGGCACATGTAACATTAATCAATGAAGCTATATTTAGGAAAAAGTTTCCAAATAAAGAAATTTTACCCACTTCAGTAAAATTGCGTACCTATACCGGCGCACAGATACCATTGTTGGGTAAAGCTAATGTCCTAGTTAATGGAAACAAATTGGATTTATACTTAGCAGAGGGGGATTTTGTCACCATAGTAGGTCTTGAGGGGTTAAGAACCCTTGAGTTAAATTTGACAGAACTTTTAGGAACTGTAAACATGATCGATAAACCTTCAAGAACTCCCAACAAAAATTAAAATCTACAGGATATCTTAGTAAAATTTGAGAATGTTTTAAGAAAAAGATTAGGTAAAGTCAAAGGAGTGGTGGCTCAGATCCTACTTAAAACCGACTCTGTTCTAGTGTAAAGGAGACATCGTAATGTGGCCTACTCTCTTGTTCCTAAGATGGAAACAGAATATTTTCACGAACCATTAGACGGTATGAATAATAGTTTATTTAACTGACTTTTTGGTTGATTCCGGCACCTGTAAATAAATCATTGTTTTAATGACAGTGATTGAACTTGCATATAACACATATAATAGCTGATACAAAATCTCCATTGCTAAACCAAATTTGTAATTACCTGTAAGGGGATTTATCATCTTGATTGAGAAGTGATAACCATCTTCACCTTGCCAAAATATGATGGGATATTGTAGCACATCATATGAGCGGTGTGTTTCATACACACGCTGTAACTGATCATTCCGGCGATGTAAAACAATATCACGGACTTACAAATTTTCTCCAACTATAACAATGGCAACTTCATCCATTTTTGGTGCATTAAAACGTCTTGCATGTTGGCCCACAGGAGTTTTATCAGTTCTGATTACAATTGTGTGATTATCATATGGCATGAGATCCAGTGTAGTTTTGAACAATGTAATCAACTGATTGTGACGATGAAAGAAAGTTTGTAATTCTTCTACAATATACCTCTTCACTGAACTGTTATGTGCACAACGCAAATCAGTTTCCTGTGTTGAATTGCCCATGAAATAAATTTGTAGGAATTTGTAGTCGCCATCTGACACCGGCAACAGTGAACCTGCTCGGTGATATATTTGGCCTTGTATCTGTGAATTAAAAAATACAGGTTTATTACTTTTGTTACCAAAACCATAAAATAAAATAAACAAAGCAATACGGGGGATAAGTCTGTTTGTTATATATTACCTTGAAAGTTGGTATAAAATTGTCCCGAACTACAGTTGTTGCCCCAAATGAAGTCATTTGGAAGCAGTTGTTATATTTTTGGATAGTAGTAAGGAAATGTATTGAATCCGTTCCTGTTCCTGAAACCAATGAGTACAATGGCTATGGTGGCGGAACCAATGGCACTAATTTCACTTTGCCATTTGCGCAACACAATCCAACGGCTTCATTTTTGTATTTCATTTCTTTAAAATGTGGGAAAACTGAGTTCATAGATCCAATAGAAACGCATTGGTAGGCACTGTAGTCAATTGAAACATTGTAACTGAAAGCAGCTCGTTTCAAACCTGCAAGATTATTAGCTGAATGACGTGCTGCACGTATTTGTGATATCCGAATCCTTTCAATTTCATTTCGCTCTTCACGTTTCTGTGCAGTCCGATTAGAATGAAAATTAGCTTGTTTTC
>CABFOV010009355.1:5934-19755 GCA_902141375.1 Timema poppense
AAGGTATTTGATCTGATATCTTTCTATTGTTTATTGTGAACTAGTAGGCAGGTTGCAGTCTCTTACTGCTTTATTGAGGTAGACGGCCCCTTTTGGAAAACTATGCAACAGGTGTGAGAGTTGCGAGCTTCGGTATTGGAATGTTTTGGGTAAAATATTCAAAGCCTTGAACTCCATAGCATTCGCTTCTATTGTACCCTTTTTTTTGTATTACCTTTTGTATTGTTGGAGCATCCTCCCCTTTAGGATGCTACAGTTTTTTGAACTCCTTTTTCTCCATTTCCGATGACCTTGTTTAATGTGGGTCCAGCGTCTTAGGACGCGTGGTACCGTATGTAAGCCACAATTTAAATTGATAATTGTACTGTAAGTTTTTAATATTCATACTATAGTTCTTAATGATACTTAAACAAAAGTTGGGCTACTTGTATCAGGAACTATGCCTTTAGGGAACTACCTTCGCACCATATGACGACAAAACTTGTTTGGATGGGAATCTCAAAAATGTGTTTAGACAATTTGTTAAGAACGACGACTCCTTACTCGAGACAGCGTAGAAGGCCTATTGTAACCCAATGATCGTAAATTAGAAGTCAGAGGGTTTATTTTTTGTTTGACCTAACTGGGTGATATTTTGGTTTTGTTTCACCGACAGATTAAAACAGGAACGGTTCACGTGACTGACTATGGCACAAGTGGTGACGATGCGAGAACTATTGGTCGTCTAGATAATAGTTTAGACATTGGTTGTTTCCACATCCTCTCTTCATTATCAATCTTGGATTACTTTAAAGATAATCTCTTTTTGACTGTTCTTCTTGATTGTATATTTTTAACACTAATATCCAGTTGGTTTATTTGTAAATATACTTTATTACAAGCGTGCTAAATATGAACGAATCGTCATTTCTTTGTTATAAAGAAAAACCCATCGCCAGATTATAATTATAGATTATAACTCTAGAAAATAGAATAAATGGATTTGCATAGCTATCCAACTTATAGCATTATCTAGAATTTTACCAGCCCACACCAGTGGTCACATTGTCTAGATAGTCACACTTGCAGTAGACTGGATTACCACTTATGGGGAGCTACAGGTTTGAGTCTCTGCTTTGTGAACTGGGGCTATTTCTCAATGAATTAATATATTAATATATTACTGTGGGCTGATAACCCTTGTGATAAAACGTACAAGACAAATAAAGAGAACATGATTGAACTCGGGACTCTTATATAAGTAGCCTACATTAGAAGACAGAATGAAAATTTCATATAATAACTTTATTGTTCTCGACAGTGCTTGTGTAAACTGGGGTAAGGTCTCTAAGCTGATATTATTGTAACAACTATTGAGCCGCTAAGAACTGACTTGAAAATATTTCAACCCTAGGTTTAGTGGGAAGGGATGTATTCCCAATCTAAATGGGCTTAAATTTGTTAGTTTCCTTTCCACCCACTACCTGGTTTGCTGTTGAAGATTTTATTGCATTCCAGATCCTGAAACATATTGACCTGTCGTTATCAAACTATTTACAATTCATGGTCTTGTTTTCTGATAAAATCAATGTCACTGACCTGATCAAACACTCACCTTACCTCCAATGTTTTATTTGTGTGAGTAGTTTGTCAATCAACTGTATTTAATAAACTTGAGGTGTATCTTTCATGTTCTGAATTGATTTATTATAATATTAGCACACGGTCTACCAAGTATTTTAATTCTAGAAGAAGCGACACCCAGTCTCCCGATCACTAATCCACCACTGTGATAGGGAAGCAGAGTTCTACAATAGTATTTTTAGAACACCTAGAAAACTCCCGGTACCATTAATTCAGTATTAAAATTCAGATTGATTTATAGTGTTGGACCTCTCCAAATCTTATATCATATATAGCTTTGGCCCTAACAGTATTAATTAAATCAAACAAAACTACCGTTGAACACTTGGAATATCCCATTGATTAAACCTAAATTCCTCTTGTTTACGACGTCTTTAAACCACTCTACACAAAACACCCTCTCCCCACAACATTATGGAGTACACTAGTTTGGCGATAATGGGTTCGCTTTACGGATGTGCTTGTGTGTTGGCTTTAATTGGTCTCCAGTTTCAATGTAATGAAGGCTGTAGGTGTAAGAGGAGGTCTGCTAGATGTGTGCACAAGAGAAGGGATGTACAGGGATGACGGGGTGTAATCCGAGTGGGCGGGGGTAAGATGAGACTTGGTAATGGGGCGGGAGTGGTCGCTTACCACTGCACGGAGGTAAAATGGTTTTCTCTAAAGTGGCAACTACTACGGTGACTTCCTATGGCGCGACACTTTATGGAAAGAAAAAAAAAGCGTGTGGTTTCCTTACCAACCAAGTGACGACATATTATTTTCATAACTTTAAGATTAAAAAAAATGATTAATTGGTTTATCTTTGCGTATAACTAGAAGTCAGTCCAACGCTTTTCCTCAGTCGGTAATGCGTTTGTTTACTGAATTAAGGAGTCCGGGTAGGGCTAATTAAAATTATCATTTGCGAAACAGATGATCCAACTCCTGGAAGTTTTAGTATTGTGTCGGTTACTAAATAAATTTAGTATGTTTGCTAAGGAGTTGCTCGATCTTAATTATTGAACGGACAGAAGAAACTATTTTTAAAATTTAAAATTAGAAATTAATAAATTATTTCATAAATAATAAATAGCACTAATAATATAGTAAAGGAATTATTTATACAAGTCACATAATAAGCTACCTTAGTCATGTATGCATTGCTTCAAGCTCAATGACCAATTTTCTAATAATACATTTCACTGTTTATCTTACGGTACTAAGAGTTTCAAATTATAATCATATTAGAGGGCAGGGGGTAGCCCCTTGTCGTTCGTATAACAACGCCTTTTTATGTATGTTATGCTAGAAGTTGTATGTTTAATATCTCGGCAAATAATAAAATAAAATAATACATAATTAGAAGTACCTTAATTCGATAACCATATTTTCCTGAAATAATATTTTTCATTAGCCTACTTTAGAAGATAATTACTGTCTCTTAGACATTTATACTATCCAAATGACCCACATAAATGGTCACACGGACAAGGGCATCAATCTTACCTTGTTTGGTTTAGCGGTAAACGTACAAGTTTCTGTGTGAAAACTGGCTGGGTGCAATGAAGGGAATTTTCAAAAATTGTTTATATCTCTTTCTTTCACCTAAATGTGGGTACATTTAGATTAAATTGTACCTTTTACAATCTCACACCATTTGTATAAGTATTTGGACATTCCAAAAGGTAGTCAGACACAAGGCACCTTTTCACTAACTCAAATAAAAGTTTTTTCTAAAATATGTATGAATATTAAGTTAACATTGAATAAGAAAGTTTTATAACCAAATTAATATAATATTTATTATCTTCCCACAACTCACTTTCCAAACAACACAAAACTTTATTAACTAAGCGAAATAAATTATGATTTAAATTTATTGTAAATTATTTATGAATATACTAAGAATGTTTGAACTCAACGTTCCAAATTGAAATAAATATTTATTCGTTTGGTTCTTAATTCAAACCCGTTCAAATATAAATTTAAAAAATAAATATATAAATCTAAATTTGAAAAAAACGTCCACCATTAAAATTTGGCCAAACTTCTAAATTAAAATATTCGTAGCAATATAATGTATAATTTGTTATAGAAATTAATAATAATAGATCTACGATGATCACTTTCTCTCATAAGAACTACTTTAGTTTTCCTCTCTGTAAAAATAATCACTTTCTCTCATAAGAACTACTTTAGTTTTCCTCATTGTGAAAATGATCACTTTCTCTCATAAGAACTACTTTAGTTTTCCTCATTGTGAAAATGATCACTTTCTCTAATAAGAATTACTTTCATCAATCTTACTGTTGGTAACGGAGGAACCCTGACAAAATTTATGAAATATAAATGGCCATTTGAGTTTATCACTATTATTAGTTATTTTTACTTTTGTGGTGAATACTAAACAAAACACCATCACACTTGCTATACACTTAAGATTAATACTTTTAAAAAAATGTTTTTAATAGGCCTAATTTCCCTATTTAAAATTTTTCTTTTGCAATGAGCTGAGAGGCTTATAACCCGGACAGGTAGAATCACACGGTGATAAATAAATTTAAAAATGAGGTGAGGTTTTTACAATACTACTACTGAATACTTGTGTTATCTAATGTCTAGAGTCGTCTGACCTACTACCCGTATAAAAGTGAACTTTTTTATGTGAAGGTAGGCCAATCTTTAAGGAAACTCTACTATGAGAGGACTAAGAAAGTGTTCAAACTTCTACAAGATGCATGTATTATTATAGTTCAAAACTATAGCTCTAAGAATATAGAATGCTATGTTAAATTTAATTAGTCAAGCTGTTGTCTTTTGATATATTCATGAATTAAATTAGAGCCTAATTTAAGTGAAAAGTCACCCTCATCCTTGTTATAATGGATTAAAGATAGACTCCTGCAAATTTCAATAGACCGGTTTACCAGTGATGGAAAGTTAGAATTCTAATAATGGTAGTTTTATATTTATTGAATAGTTTATCTTTATTTCCCCACACAAATTCAGGCATATTTCTTTCGTTTTGATTCTACCCTTCTAGTCTCTAACTTATTAATGTAAATGTAAGTCTTTCAAAATAGGCCTACTAATGGCTTCATGAAAAGTTTCGTACATTCGTGTAGAGGTTAGAAATGACTAGGAAACAAATTCAATGTTTATTTTATTAAATAGAAATATATAAATAGAAAAAATTTGAATTTTTATTAAAGGAAATACCAATTAGGAATGTTTGTTTTAAGATATTTCAAACTTTACACGAATGTACTTGTTCAAAAAACTATTAGTTTTATTAAAGAATTGCGCCTACTCTATTCTAATAGATTTTCCACTGACTCAATTGATCAAATCTCAAAATAATCCATACAATCACATACCAAAACTTCTGCCAACCTCCGTGTTCCGTTGGATCTAAGTGAAAGGATGTGTAGCGGCCGAATATAGGGGCAGCGGTGAAATATATTTGTGGGTTCGTAATTTATAGACGGCTTTGGTTTTAGGGTTTATTATAGGACTACTATTACAAGATCTGATGTTATAATAAGTTTACAAATAGAAATATCAAGACTTCCCTTAGTAACTAGCAATATAACTGGTGAGATAAGAAATTCTTAACCGAGTGCCTGATTGACACATTCGATGGCCCTAAACGGATACGAACCACGGTAAATTGGGCACGATTGTTGCCTTCCGGCACAATTTACCGATGACCTGGTGACTTATTCCGCACAGCTCCACAACTGAGCAAAGTGACCTCTTAGTGCAGATATTATTTTACCAGCCCCGAATAGATCTAAAATAGAACCATGCGTGTTATAAATTTGCCTTGTTGCCAACAATAATGCTGAAAAACTGTTTTTAATAGTCAACTGTTCTACTGTTTACAAGCTCATAATAGCAAATGTAGCCGGACCAGTTCTATCGTTTGAGTCTTTCAACAATAATATATAGATTAAATCAAACATCCCAATTTAGGACAGGATGGTTACACTACTTTAACTTCACACAGCCCAACAACAACAACAAAAATGTGGTGCTTTGGAAGTTAGAGATATTCTTGGTTATATTTGACACCCTGATTCTAAAAATAGCATCAGTTTTACTCTATCAGTTTTCGTTTTAGATACACAGCATATCCACCTTATATGCTTATGTATTTTCTATGCAGTGTGTCTACAATAATTTCCATATTATTAATCACCGATATAAATGTGATATCACAATTTGTAATTTTAAGTTTATAGACTACAAAATAAGATAATCTAATGTGATTATATTATATTTTCAGCTTGAGTAGACACTATGGCTTCCTCACGAAGAAGCTGCTTGAACCATCCAAATGTATTTTGCTACATCTATGGCGATTACACCATGAAGGAAAGTAGGAAGCCTACTTCAGAATTTGTGAAGAAAGCATATCTTTGTTAGTTTGGTGTCCAGCTTGGAGACCAATATAAGTTTAGGGCTCCACAAATTTGGGGTAACAATGGTTTGGAGGGAACCTAAAAAACACCATGATGACTGTTATTTTTGTCTTGTCCACAATCAAGGCATCAATCGAAATATTTGAAGTAAGTGGACATATCTTGACCTAGATTCAGCAAGACGACCTTATCCACACTGAGATGAGGTAGCCGTTCCACATTTCCACCAACTACCAGAGCTCTCAGAGGGTGAATCAAGCATGTCTGATGAAGAAATACAAGATAACAGAATTGTGGAAAGTGACAGTGATTTTGGTGGAAATTCAAATTTTCAACCTTTTAACCAACATGAACTGAATTACCTCATAAGGTATCTTAAACTCTCAAAGGAGTCTTCTGAATTGCTAGCTTCCAAGTTGAATGAAAAGAACTTACTCCATTTGGGAACCAATCAGTGGCGGCTCGTGTATAGGCACTGAGGAACTGCAGCCCCCTTTATTTCCACTTGATATTATCGATAACATTTAATATAATGATTCCTTTTTTCTTTAATTCCTTCTTTATTTTTGTAGTACAATATATATTCCTTAATCTTAATGTCAGTACTTCAGTAGCCATCCCCCAGTTTATGAAAAAGATATAAAAAATTTTAGTATGGAACTGTGCGCTTCACATTGCCAGTGACGTGGTGTTTGACTGTTGTGCGCTTGCATACATAGGAGGGAGGTGGGGAGAAAGGTGGGAATGCCAGGTAGAGAGAGCACTGTTGCTCTCATGGTGCCGGCTCTTGCGTGATGATGGAAGGAAGTTTTTTTTACTCAGCGTGTGTTGCTTAAAAACCGTGTACCATATTCTTGAATGTGTTAAAGTGTAGAAGAGTGAAGAGTTAGATTATTATTCTGCTTCTAGATATTCTATTTTATTCATTTTTTACGGATTTTTAATTTAACAGAAAGAATAAATGCTCTTGCAGTATATTTTATGGAGAAAAATTTCCTAAATTGCCATCCAGAGATCAAGGAGAAAATTATTAAACTTTTTGCGCAAATTAAAACAAAAAGAATGGATTTCATTTTTAAATGAGTAGATCAAGCTTGAACTGTAACAATTTTATTCAAAGTAAATGTTATCAATGAAACTTTGATTGACAGAGCCCAAATAATCCTGCCACAATTACATATAAAGCTTGGACTGATGAAACAATTGCTGAAGGCTTTGAATAAATATGTTTTGTGCTTTCGCTATTTGAACTAAATTCCCTGGACTGAGCATGTAAAAACTGAAAGCAGGCATTTTTGATGGTCCCCAGATAAGACAGCTGATAAGGAATTCACATTTCTTAGATTCAATGAACAATATTGAGTCTTGTGCCTGGTCTTCGTTTGTTCTAGTTAAAAATATTTTTATTGGCAATTATAAGGCAAGCAACTACTCCGAATTAGTAGAAGATATACTCTCCAGTTTTAGTAAGTTTGGCTGTAATATGAGCACCAAGGTCCATTACCTGCACATCCAATTAGGTTTTTTTCCAGAAAACCTTGTTGATTTAAGTCAAGAGCAAGGAGAACGATTTCACCAGGATATAAAAGCCATGTAAGAAAGATGCCAAGGAAGGTGAGATACCCACATGATGGCATATTACTGCTGGAACCTTCAGCAGTACTGTCTCGGTAGACCTCACTCTAGAAAGTCTTGTACAAGATCATTTTCCCATGTTGAATGACTGATAAAAAATGGTTTGGTTGAAATAAGTGGATTTAGTAATATGCTGTTGTTTTAATAGTATGCAATAGTAATAGTATCAAAATAACTGATATAATGAATTAACTTATAAATAAATAGTTTCATACATTTTTGGGTTGAAATAAACTCAGTTAATAATATGTGATTTTATTAATAGTACAGTATGTAGTATTAAAAGCATAAATATTTGTCAAAATTTTATCAAAATAGCAGATCATGATATAAAGGATCTCAAATGTTGATGAACGACAGGTGAGAATCGGCATATAACTCTGCCATGTCTCCAAAACTAAAGCTTATAGGGTAAAATTAATGCAATTTTTGTAATTAGCCGGTCAAATATACCAAAGAATAGGTCTAACTTTTAGGGCACCCAAATGTGTGTTGGGCAGTGATAATACCTTTAAGAAGAGGGTCTTGCTCTGGGATCACACATTTGATGCTTATTGTCCAAACTATGTTTGCAAAAATATAATACAATCACACATTAAATAACCTCCTAAACATAAAATTCTATTGCGGATTCATTTATGATCATTTTATTATTTACGATAACAATCTTTATAATCCTTCCCACAAAAACACTATCGATAACATTTACCATAAACTATATTTCACCACCAAATTTGAAACTAACAATATCATAAACTATATCGAGCTTAGTATCTATATAAATATCTTAAAATATATGTTTTTATAACTTTCAAAATCCAACACATACTGATGCTAAAATACAAAATGATTCTTCATATCTGTCATAAACAAGCATCCTTCAATAGCCTCATTTATGAAATTCTCCATATCCCACTTAACAAAACAAACTATAAAACTCAAATAAATATAGTATAACAAATTGTCATAAGTTATGGATATTCTCACTCAACAGTGTATAAACTTCTAAATAAGAAAAAAATCAAAGCTATCAAACAGTTTCTAAACAGCCTTATCTAATTATTCTCAAAACACTTATCATAAAACTTCTAAATTGAAAAAAATCACTTACACATGTCCTGAAATAAATCGTATAGCAAATATAATTTAAAAAAATCACATTAAAAAAGGATTCTCAAATAATTATATAACAAAATTTAAACAACAAGCAAAAAAAACCAACTCGTTTAATAGATCTGGAATCTACAAAGTCATTTGTGAAATCAATGAAATGTATATAAGTCATTTGAGATGATATTTAAGGTTTCGTTACAAAGAGCACATTTCTGACTTCAACCCATATACAATTTACTGAATATTTAAAAAATCACACAATCAACCCACACATATCAATCAATGCATGAAACTTCTTCTTCCTTCCCACAAGGGTAATAAATTAAACACAGGAGATATTTTGTTTTATTCAAGCAACTTTATTAAATAATAAATATATCATCAATGGACAGTTACAATTTGAAAATAAAACTCTTGTGAACACTATAAAATATTTACCTAAAAATAAAATAAATACTTTAATTCCAGATTTCACCTACACCCTTTTTAATATTTCATTTAATTATAATTCCATATCAATTTTTCCTTAGTTATTCTGCCCTTCCTTCCAACTGGGCCAGAGTCTAGAAGATATACTACATTTATTTATATCATTTTACCTTTTATCATCTATCTATTTTTCAATACACAAATTAATTTAAAATCTTTTCAACACAACACATCCAAAACATTTTAAAACATAGCATATAGCGTTCTTGAACTTTACAGCTGCTTCCAGTTACATCTTACAGCTCCTCTTGCACGTTGCCACCAAAATTTAGTTTAATCATCTTGCAACAACACTAACAATCTGTGTTTAACGTTTTGGAATAAACGTTACGAAAAAAAAATTACCATCTGGAGGACTGTGCCGTGTTTTTGTATCGTGGACCACGGTCAATCTAAGTCAGCCATGTGGAGTGACTATGTGTTCTTACAACAACAAAAAATACCAGCGTGGTTGATGGTAAACTTGGACTGAAATGATTTGGCAGGGCTTGTGTCCGACGTAAGCTCGCTTCTACATCACGTGTTATGTTCTCCTCTCTCTCCCACCTCTGTCCTGCCTTGTCCTTATTGGTCCTTAAACCCTCGATCAAGAATGTATTACATTTTATGGGCATGCTCTAAGGTAGAGTTTACATTTCTGTTCATTATATATTGACTTGTTACAGCGGGTTAAATCACATTTGGCTCTACACGGCTATGGAGTACTCTAGACGGGTAATTGTCATTTCAAAGCGCTTCACGCTTATTTAGTCAAGTATCTGAGGGGGTTATATTGGCATAATGTTTTAAGTTTAAAGGGGGATTCTGTTCTAATTATTAGCAGTGCGCTTAACAACTTAAGTCTAAGGGGGATTTTCTCAACTATCATGTTGGTCTTATTATTTGTTGTGCGTTTAACGCATAAAATTTAAGGTGGCCTATTCCTGTATCAAGTTTATCGAAATTATTTCTGGTACGTTTAACAAATCAAGTTTAAGGGGGATTGTTTTTCTATTGTGCTTACGAAAATATTTGCGCACTTAACAATTTTAGGTTTAAGGGTGACTGTGCCTTCGGCCATGCTTAGCTAATTATTATTTCTATTCCTGATATTTCAAAAGAATAAGGAGGTCACTATGCCATTGACATTTATATTTAATTGTGATTATTATGCACTTGGCGTTTCTTAATATTGGCTTTTTTTTATAAAACTTTAGTGCATATTATAACCCATTACCAAACATTGCCCTTTGATTTTTATGACATTTTACTTCACATTATGTTTTATTTAACTGTGCCATTTTTGTTATTGTATGTGACATCAAATTAATGAAGTTCAAATTTTGATTTTAACATTTTCAACAATAATATGTATTTTTGAATGGTTTTATTATTTAACATTTCAGTAGTTTTAATTATTAGAAAAACTTTCAAAGTCATTCAATTCTTTTTATATAAAATCAACCTTTTTCAATAATTTTTTATGAATTATAAATGCATTTAACAATATTTTAATTAATATGTACTATAATATAAAAAAGTAACACATAAATTTAGAGTTTTATTATAATTTCAGTTTTAATATATTTAGTTAGAGAGTGAACTAACCCCGTCGAGTACGTGTATAAGCTTGCTTTAGGGCAGATGAATTAGCTTCAAAATATTGTTTATGGGTAAGGGGATTATGTAGGTTTTGTCATTGGTTATTTGTTTGTTGCTATGGTGAATATTGCATTCGGTTGCAATGTGATACAACAAACTATAATGTTTATACTTAATGGTGTGTTTAAATCAAAATGTTGTTATTTTACATTCTTTTTCCACACTCATACACGTCCACTTCATTTTACAAATATTTCTATTTAAATTAACCTACTAATAACCATGGATGAACCATTATAATGTAAAAACCATAAACCTTAGGCTTCCATTCAATATTTTTAGACCAATATCTGAAATAGTAGGTTAAAAGCTGAACACTAAATTTCCACTTTGTGATTTTATTAGGCTTTGATTATTTTTAAAGGTATGTACCTTAAAATCTGAAATTAAAACCAAATGTTAGATTGTCTTAGGGCATACACTGTGCTCTTATTTAATAAAACTAGCATTTACGTTAAATAAGTCTTTGTAATTTTATTAAATTCAATTCATAGCAAAATATGTGATCTTTACACAAAGAACTGTTTAATTTAAATTTTCAGTCCAGCTTATTTATAACAGGTGTAAAAAGAAATATAAATATGTAATTTTTTCAAAATCTAGTTATTTAAAGTCTAAAAGTTTCACCAATGATGTTTAAAGTTAATTAAACAGCATATGTATGGTTTGGAATAATGAAAAAAAAAATTCATATGCAACATAAGTTCAGAAATAATTTACAAAAGAAAGATAAAAACAAGTGAACATTTATGTATTGAATTAATGTGAACGCACTTTCCTGAATGGAGAGTAATTTATAAGATCCAGCCTGTTTGATACTGTACCCCAAGTCTTAGCACAAAATGCAGGGTGAGTTTGATTATGTGTGTAAACCTGCTCGCCAAAGAACCCATACAAAGTTGGAGGTACAAGTAAATAAGCTGAGTTCTACCTGCTTTTGGCTGGAACTCATCAACATTTCCGTGTGTAATTTAGCAGAGCATCGTCAACAGTGATCCAGCTTTATAGACTGCTGACTACTTGATGAAGCGGTAATGATAATCCTTCACCTTGCTAATGAGACCAACTTTCTATCCCTTTCTATCGCAAAGTTGTCTCTTTTTCCCACTACTTCCATTAATCTGTCACCATTACTGTTTATATTTCAATTTTCTCATCTTTTATTAATTAACAGGGTTTTTTTCAGCTTCTCTTGTTTATATTTCTCTCTTCTACATGCATGAGCCATTATTTCCATGCTCCTTTTTCTTATTCTTACAGGTATTATTTATTATATAGATAATGTTCTCAAGTACTTATCTTTCTTTTTCTAGGTTAAATTTTTTAACGCACTTTCTTATTAATTTAATATAATCGACTTTCTGTTTCTATAAATGTTCTTCTATCTTCTCTGCTTCACGTTTCTTAAGTGGTTATAATTATCTTCAAATGCCTATATTACCTTTCACTTTTTTCATCCATCACTGTTTCCAACCTGTGGCATGTGTTGGTTTTATATTCAAGCCATATATTTTTCCACTGCTGGATGCGTAGGCGTGTTGTAGCTTCATAGTGCCTAATAATCTAACTTGAATCTAGGGCAGAAACAACATTCAGTTCCTTGACATTAATTCATCACTGTAAAAAGGTAAACCCACCTCTCACCAATGATACATTTATCGGCCATGCCGGGAATAGAACCAGGGACACTTATCTTACTATACAGACATGCTACCGATTGAGTCAAAGTGTCAGAATAAAGATAAATATTACCTACAAATTTAAATTTCAGAGAAGTTGTTATAGGTTATAATTTTCATCCTCTCGAATGTACGAACTTATTTTATTTGTAAGAATATAGAGAAGTTAGCTATATCGTGATCTAAATAGTAGGAAGGAACTGAATCTTATAAATGATCTCGAGAAGTTAACACACACGAAATAAGCCAAAGCTAATTATGAATTATCAAGATTAAATGCCCGAACACATTTTTACTAAAGATATATATTATTAAGATATTATAAAATGAGTTTAAGTTACATACCCCATATAAAACGCACCGAATTATTTTAACCTCATAAATTTAATGTATTATCTTTAGGTTGATATCGAATTAAATATCTTAAATCGCTGTAGAAAATAAATATTAAGGGCGGTTCATGGGTAAGTTGCAGTTTTGAAATGGCTTTCTCAAGGTATATGACTTTTTAAAGGTTGTTTTTTGGTAAGAGGACTTTTTAAAGGTTGATTTTGGGTAAGAGGACCTTTTAAAGGTTATTCTTTTCAAAGATGGGTCAAGATAGGTCATTTTTGGGCAAGATAACTTTGTAAGAGTGGCCATTATTAATGTGACGTTTTGGGGGCTATTTATAGGTAAGGTGACTTGATAAGGTTTGTCAATATATAAGATCACTTTGTAAGGGCTTTATATGAGTAATGTTTCTTATTAAGGGTTGTATCGAATGTTTTGTAGCTTTGTATAGATTTTCATGGGTAAAGGGATTTTGTAAGGGTTATGTTTTGGTAAGGTGACTTTGTAAATAATGTATATGGGAATGGCTACATTTGAGTTCTGATACTATGTAGTTATCCATAAATTCAAAGGTTAATACTTATTTATGTGTTAAAATTGATATGTTGTAATTCTGATTGCCTATTATTTATTAGAATTTGATGAGGTGTGACTTGGAGAAACTATTATTATTGGGATTGTGTGTAGCCTTTAAGAGAAAATATACTATATAGAGTATTTTTCCCTAATCAGGCACAGTTGACAATAATAATTATCCAATTCCAAGTTGTAAGGAAAGCTTTAATGCTGCTTGAAGGGGATCACGAGATAAAATTTCAAAACGTACCTACCAATTGGTCATACAGTGCTATTGGCGGAATTAATTACTAACGGGTTGTCACATTTCGGGAAGGTTCTGAAAC
>CABFOV010009356.1:0-19752 GCA_902141375.1 Timema poppense
TCCCTATCCCAGCCTATAGAGTCCCAGGAGTTCTCCCCCCTCTCCCAGCCTAAAGAGTTCTGGGTATTCTCTCCCTATCCCATCCTAAAGAGTCCCAGGAGTTCTCTCCCTATCCCATCCTAAAGAGTTCCAGTTGTTCTCTCCCTATCCCATCCTAAAGAGTTCAAGTTGTTCTCTCCCTATCCCAGCCTAAAGAGTTCCGGATATTTTCTCCCTCTCCCAGCCTAAAGAGTTCTGGTTATTCTCCCCCTCTCCCAGCCTAAAAATTTCCGGGTATTCTCTCCCTCTCCCAGCCTAAAGAGTTCTGGGTATTCTCCCCCTCTCCCAGCCTAAAGATTTCCGGGTATTCTCTCCCTCTCCCAGCCTAAAGAGTTCTGGGTATTCTCCNCCCTCTCCCAGCCTAAAGATTTCCGGGTATTCTCTCCCTCTCCCAGCCTAAAGAGTTCTGGGTATTCTCCCCCTCTCCCAGCCTAAAGAGTTCCAGGTATTCTCCCCCTCTCCCAGCCTAAAGAGTTCCAGGTATTCTCTCTCTATCCCACTTTAAAGAGTTCCAGTTGTTCTCTCCCTATCCCAAACTAAAGAGTTCCAGTTCTTCTCTCCCTATCCCATCCTAAAGAGTTCCAGGTGTTCTCTCCCTATCTTAACCTAAAGAGTTCTGGGAAGGGAAGGGGGCAAAAATTACTACCCCCTTAAAAACCATTTCCCCACCTTAAAACCCTCCACCCCTCTTGGCCACTGCCTTATGTCTTTTAATAAGTGCTCCAATGTAAATTTTCAGACTTGGAGGGGGGAGGAGCTATGTATAGTTTCTAAATGTTAAACACATTTAAAACAATCTGGTCGATCTAATCCGTGCCATTAATTACCATAAAACTAATTCTAGATAGCTTCTAGAGGCATTTAATATTCATAATATTTCTTTGGTATGTCGGCCTGGCTACAGCCATGCGTTTAGCATTTGTTAAATAAAGGCGTACTCATTGGTGTTATAATTTTTGCCCCCCTCTAGATTTATTTCACACCCCTCATATACTTTCGAATATGATACAATTTAAAATCATCCAAATAACTTTTAAATTTCAAGGCATGATTGAATTTAAATTTAAAAGATCGGGTAAGGAGAGTTTTAAATATCAAGGCATCAAAATTTTAAAATATATATTAGGCAAAATCACTTCAAATATATTCTATGGGAGAAAAGTTTTTAAAAAAAGTTCTTGGATCGATCCAATAGCTTAAAGCACATCCAAATGTCAAAGGTTTGCCGGGAGCGGACCCCTGGAACTCCTTAGGTTGTGAAACAAGTCCCTCAATTTCATTTTTTGGTTAAATGACCTCCCCTCTACGCAATTAAGTCTCTGCCATCCCTGACCCAGCGTGGATAACTTTAAAGATATTTTGTTTATTTCCAGTAAAGTTTTAAGGTCTAAAATTAGTGCTTGGAGAAAAGGTTGAGTCAATCCTGCCCCGTTTTACTGTCCAAAATAGTACACGTTTCAAATAAAGATATTACCAACATCACCAAATGTATTGAAGACTTTGATTCTTATATCTAAGTGCAATGTGTGGGGGTTGAGAGCAGAACTCCCCCCCTCCGATTCTTGTGGCGACTCATCAGCATCTCGGAACTATCATTATAATAGTTTCCCCTTGAGATGTTTTGTTGTTTCCTGTCTCAAAGATCTCCCCACAGTTACTAATACTTCCTATTTCCTTTCTCAATGTTTCACCAGAGGCAACCCAGCTCTGTTGCCTGGATATTGAACACAATCACAAACTATTTAAAAATGTACTTAAACACCAGAACACCTTTATAGGTTACTCGTATTTTATAGTTTTGTTTAAACTGTAAATAAGGCAGTATTAATTTTTTAATTTGTATTATCAACTTTCTGGAAGGGAGGATGGGGGAGTAGGTGGAGGGGGTGGAGGGGGTTCAACACACATACACACCCCCTCAATAAATAAACCTGGCTTCAACCTTCCCCGCCCCTCCCCCCTTTAAAGTTTACATTATTTACAATTTTCTTTACTATTTATGATTCAGAATCAAATAGCCGAAGCTATTTTTTATGCTTTTTATTGAGGAATTATTCATCAAGATATCATTTATGATTCAGATAATACCAAAATAAAGGTATAATAAAAGATGTAAATCTAGTCACTGCCACAAATATTTTGTACTTCTGTACATCAGTCAAGCAGCAAATCTGGAAACAATAAGGCAAAATGTCGACAAAAGAAATAGGAAATATTAGTAAGAGTAGGGATAAGTCTTTGAGATCTGGAAACAGCAAAACTTTTCAACTTGAAACTATTTGAGTCAAAGTTCCAAATACACATGGCAAACGAGTCTGAAAATAAATAGGGATTAAATGGATGGTCCAGGCGGGGAGGGAGGTTCTAGTTATCCGCCCTCGACCTGCAGTTTCACAAAATATAAACAGTAATAGTTAGAGAACACCCTACCTGAAGAGAAGTGCATCTTACACTATAATTAATGTTAACGGCGAATTTTATATTTAAGTTTTGTTAGTTTAATGTGTAGTGTAAATTAGTGATGATTAGTTATTATTTTCATATTCCTCCCAAACGATACATTTTGTTTGCTAAGCTATCAATATGAATTCAAGTAGCCGAACAAATCTAGTTTACATTCGTTTTTGGTAAAAACAAACATCGTGTTGTGGTTACAATGGATAATTTTTATTCTATTATTATTATTAATTATTATATTGGTATTGATATTATCTATCAAATGATATCCTCAGACCATATGACTTGATGTATGAATATAAGAAAGTAGTTTTTGTAGCGTTTGTTAACATAAAAAAAAAAATCTGAATCTTACAATATACCGGGTCATCAGAAGAGCTGGTCAACTACTGAGGGTACAAACAACCATCGCTCCCCTCTTCACGGCCATTGGCCACCCTTTTTAATATACAGTCTCTGTATATCAGACTTCTCAGTCTTCAATATATTTGGTCAGATGGCAAGTGCATTTTGTAAAGGGAATGGGGAACAATTTTTGAGCGTGTAGGCTGTGGTGGTCTTACCATATATACACACTTATTTTTAAACCTCGGGTTCTATTGGAGAGATATTAAATAAGCTCCAAGATGGAGGTTAAACATTCCTTAACTTAAGAAGTGCAAAATGCAAATTTCAATACGTAAAGGGAAAGGAAGCTATGCAATTTTGTAAGATTATATTTAAAAAAAATAACATTTACAGTGTTTAAGTCTCTGCTAAGTTACCATAAATAAACACTCCAAACAGCTTCTATACGCATTTATTGTTTATTATTTTTTATAGCCTACAGCAGTTGGTAAAAACCTCCCTAATTTATTCGGCCGGGTACAGCATTTAATTTCTCTGCGAAGTGTTTTGCTGTGATATCCATGTTTCCCTAATTATTTCCTGTTTGTGGACACTTGGGAAACATCTGTGTGCGTGTGTGTGTGTGTGCGTGTGTGTGCGTGTGTAAGAAATTGATGGAAATACTCAACAAATTGAGCATCAAATGGAGAACAGAAGGCTGATCGCAAACCTGCACCTGGGACAGAGTGTGAAGGTGAGACCAACAGCGTAAAGATAGGAAGAGGAGTGAGACAGGGATACTGTTTGTCACCCAGTCTGTTCAACTTGTGTGGAGTGAGGCTGGTCAGGGATAGGAGGACGCATCATCAACACAATAAAATACACAGATGATTTAGCATTGTGGCCAGAAATAAATATGAGTGGCAGAAAATGATGGACCAGCTGGTGAAGTCAGAGAGAAGAAATGGAATGGAGATCAACAATGAGAAGTCAAAAGTGATGGTGATTTGAAAAAATGAAGGGAGTTCGGAAGATTGGAGCAGTTCAAATACCTGGGAAGTCTGTTGATACCAAGGAAATTAGGTCTAGGAGCATCATGACCAAGGAAGCTTACTGCTGACCAGAAAGTTGAGTTTGGAACCGAGGTAGGAACTGATGAAATGCTACATTTGAAGCATCACACTGTATAGAGCAGAAACTTGGTCTCTCAGGAATATGGAAAAGAAATTCTTGGAGAGCTTCGAAATGTGGTACTGGAGACTTGAGAAGATCAGGTGGACAGAAAGAATGACAAAGGAAGTCCTAAGAAGAGTGGGTGAGAAGAGAAGCATTTTGGATGTGATTCTTAGATACAAAGCAAACTGTATAGGACACATCCTTAGGAGGAACTGTCTTCTGCATTCAAATATTTGATGACTTTGAGGAAAGAAGATTTTGGGACCTGGAGGAGTCAGATGACTGGGCGGATTGACGGTCTAAGTTCAATGACATAAGGAATGGACCTATTGTAAGATAGGTTAGAAATGTTACGAGGTAAATTGTAGATGTGAATATCCGAATGAACAAAGTAACATTTTACTAAACAAGACAATATAAATGACAATTGCACATGACACTACATGACGATCTTTGAGGTGACGAGCATCCAGCAAGACAAGAAAACCAAGGAGGTAGGAGGTTGTGTGCGCATACATACTGTCCATGAATGTGGGTATGTGCATGCGCTGATGACGACACTAGCTGAGAGCCGAGACTCGTGAACAAATATTCTCAGCATAGCCTGTGGTGTTGTCCTTGCTCAGAGCAAAGATGACGACACTAGCTGAGAGCCGAGACTCGTGAACTAATGTTCTCAGCGTAGCCTGTGGTGTTGTCATTGCTCAGAGCAAAGGACACATGATAGATGGAACGCCCCTATAAATTATATATACTAGCTAGTTAGCTTTTAGCTTCCCTGGGCATATAGATAATTACCGGGATTGTTTATGGATAGAATTTACTCAATAATTAATGGCGCCCGGCAATATTAAGGAGCATTTAACAACAACAAATCCGGGTGGGTCTCTATACTTTGAGTGTCTTTAAAAATTACATAAACAAGCAGCAACTAAAATGGAAAAAAAGAATAACCACTTTAGTACGCATTCAAAGCTTAATTTAAAGCTAAATCTAATGTATAAAAATGGTAAAAAGAATAATTGTACCTGCTTGTCAGGCTGTTGTTGAAACAATGAACGACAAAGAAGAGATCTAATAACACAAATGGTTTCTGAATAGCTATAGTGTATATGGATATAGAGAAAACAGGAGTGGAATAAATAAAATGTTCTTTAATTATACGTCATTATAAGTTTTTGAAAGTACTGATACAAGATTTTAAACCAGAGTTACATGTTTTTTATCAGTTGTTGTTTGGTTTGTCATTAAAGATGACTGGAAGTGATTATTTGACATAAAAAATGATCTGGTATGGTCAGGTTTATCTTGGAATGATTGCCATGAAGTGGGTACACATACAGGGGTTCCAGCCTTTCAAGGGGAAAACAATTTACTTACTATTCCACACAGAAGTGAGGTGAATATAATGTAGCCAAGTCTTGAACTAAGCTATTGAGATAAAAAGAGAAGGTAGTATAGTATGATTTTGAGGAAGATGAGCACCCCAAATTTAATGATTTTTTTAAAGAACAAAAGCAGAGTACATAGCAGATATATCGTCACCCGAGAATGCAAGTGTTCTATGTCCAATTTTTCACTTTTGTGTAAAAGAGCATTGAAGTTTGACCTTGTGTATAAAACCAATGATACTAGAAGACAACTCGAGCTTGTATCTTCTTAAGTAATTATTTAATAGTCTCAATTTCACCGCAGGTGGATCATATGCATTCTAAATAAACGTATAGACCAAATATCTCAAATGTAACCATTTTGGAGATAGAACACTTGCATTCTCGGGTGACGATATGTCACTGCCATCATAATCAACTGTTTCGTCTGACACAAGGTTAGTTTAGTAAAATGCCTCCATCTTCCTCTTTCCTGTCACCATTATCCACTCGCTCGCTGTTATCTGATCCTCCCATCTTTTTATTGGTCTCCTTTACAGTATTTTTCTTACATAATGCAATTCTATGATTTTCCTTTGGATTTTTTCTTTTTCCATCCTCATTACATGCTCATATTATTTCAGTCTTGCTTCCTTTACTATCTAATGTACCCCCTGTGCCCCAACTCATACTCTGATAATTTCATTCCTAATCTTGTTTCTCCTTGTGACAGCCAACACGCTCCTCACAAACTTCATTCCCGTGGCCTCCACTTTCCTAGTCTCTCTTACATTCAATGTCCATGTTTCTGCTGCATGTGTGACAATGGGTACAAATTATGCCCTTCGTCATACAACAAAATCTTAAAATGATTTGAATTCATTGATGTAACGACACGAAGAAAATATAATTTCCTTTACAAATAAATTTAAAGTGTTTTGAAGAAAATTTAATTTACAGATGTCTTCAATCCTGAAAGGAAACTAATATAATTTGTCCACACTTCTACATCAGATTCCAGGAAAAGAATTCAACGAATTGAAAAAATTAAAAATTTATCATCTTAGTTCTGGAAGAATTAGTAAATAATTATTTTCTTTCATTATTGACAGTAAATTTAGACTAAAATGTGTCATCATTTGATTTAGCAGACTAAGATGAAAATTTGGATTTGACTGTTTATGAAAGAGATGAATGAGTTAAATACTATTTTATGATTTCAAATTGATAATTAGATCTAACAATGAGGAGAAATAAAAAATTAGTGGACTCTTTTTGAATAAGCAAGACAGTAACTAGCCATCCAGTGTTCTAAGAAAATAGCCTTGTTGCTATTTTTATATACATCTTACTTATGTGAACATGCTTTCTCAGCCTTCAACAAAATAATTAGTCTGATAAACATCAAAGACAATTTAGTGATTAAGATCATAACTCATGAGTATCACATTAATTTTGACTTTGTTTAGATTATGTGGTGTAGAGCACTAGGCTAAATCATGGTTTAAATTAGGAGGGATAGCCAGCACACTTACGTTGGTGATACTGGAGTAGAAATTGTTTAGATATAACACTAAAAAAACACACAAACACATTTTTAAGGACAAGCTTTCACTGTCACAGATAGTTTCATCAGGTCAGGAGAGTAGACTGATGTTTTTAGTTGAACTGTAAGGTTGATTGTCCACAGCTGACTGTTTTTCAGTTATGACATCACTGTATAGATAGCAGCACTATGAATAATGTTATATTGAATGTAATCATTGTATAGTTAGCAGCACTATGAATAATGTTATATTGAATNTATCTATACAATGATTACATTCAATATAACACTATTCATAGTGCTGCTATCTATACAATGATTACATTCAATATAACACTATTCATAGTGCTGCTATCTATACAATGATTACATTCAATATAACACTATTCATAGTGCTGCTATCTATACAATGATTACATTCAATATAACACTATTCATAGTGCTGCTATCTATACAATGATTACATTCAATATAACACTATTCATAGTGCTGCTATCTATACAATGATTACATTCAATATAACACTATTCATAGTGCTGCTATCTATACAATGATTACATTCAATATAACACTATTCATAGTGCTGCTATCTATACAATGATTACATTCAATATAACACTATTCATAGTGCTGCTATCTATACAATGATTACATTCAATATAACACTATTCATAGTGCTGCTATCTATACAATGATTACATTCAATATAACACTATTCATAGTGCTGCTATCTATACAGTGATTACATTCAATATAACACTATTCATAGTGCTGCTATCTATACAGTGATGTCATAACTGAAAAACAGTCAGCTGTGGACAGTCAACCTTACAGTTCAACTAAAAACATCAGTCTACTCTCCTGACCTGATGAAGCTGTCTGTGACAGTGAAAGCTTGTCCTTAAAAATGTGTTTGTGTGTTTTTTAGTGTTATATCTAAACAATTTCTACTCCAGTATCACCTAGGTAAGTGTGCTGGCTATCCCTCCTAATTTAAACCATGACTTTGTTTAGAGTAGTTTTTGAAACGTGTTTTGTACTGTAAAATAAAATCCCAGTATAACTAATATGATTTCTGTAGCAAGGAAATAAATTTATTGTGTACTGCATTTGAATATTATTTATTTTCACTTATATATATCATATAGGTCATATTTTTAGTTCTTTTATAATTTTATACAAAAAAATGGGTTGCTCCAAAGTGAAAAAGGTTAGGAATTCTCTTTACAAGTAAATACCCTAGCATCTTTCTAAAAGAATAATAGACCTGTTTGTAGAAACAAAAACACTATCAGAGTCATATCCACAAATACTCAACTCACAGTCAAGGGATGTTGATTACAATTCATGTAATACAATCGTGGTAACGAACAAGAACATAAAATATATTATATATATATATATATATATACACACACACACATTTTGATGTGTATATTGTATATATAACATATAAGATTTGGAAACATAAGTAATTAATAAAAATCAAATCATAAATAGAATTGTGTTTCTATAAATAAATGTCTTAATACTCAGTATTTACCAAAAACTAGCATTATTTTTATTATAAAAAGTATTCCAATAACAAATTAACCATGGTACACATTTTTACAGAAACATATCAATGGAATTATATTTTTAAAACATATTAATGAGCATTAAAAAAACGAGTAACCAGAATATGTAGCGTAATAAGATATTCATCTTAATAAAGGTGCATGTCACTCAACTTCGTCCTTTAGTTGACCAAAAGTTTTATTTAATAAAGTTACAGCTTAACCGATCAAAAAAAAAATTAGTTACATTTCACAAACACAACTAATGTTGATTAAGTTGGGTTTTTTCATAATCTAGGAATAAGATATATATTTTTAATGTGTCAAATTCAAATGATGAATAAAAGATAGCAATTATTGCAAAAAATAATGTAAGTGTTAAAAGTATTAAAAATATGTTTTCCTAAAATTGATACCAAATTTGTTTATTACCTTGATACTAAACTATTTTGTGGTCTATCTTTAATGTAATTCATGTTATGATACTTCTATAAAACCATATATTGATATTTAACTTTTAATTCACATTTGATCACAATGAATATGTCCTAGTGTGTGTGCACTTTCTTGGCATAGAAAATATAAAACATATTTCAGAAAAGGTATCTACATATTATCAAAACAATGAAGATGGATGAAGTAATTAATATTTCTCCAATATACTCCCAACATAAAAAAAAATTAATCACTAAGCTACAATAGTAACTTAACCATTGTATGTTTGTACATATTTCACAGCACTACAAAACACACCTACTTGGTTTAAAGTAAGAAGGTGTAAATACTAACCAACAAAATTCCTCGTGAATACCAACTTCCACAAGTCACAGGAGGGAGAAAGAGACTACATTGACTTTGAGCTTAGACACCTTTAGTCTTAGTGACACTCAACATTAGTCTACTTGTTGAACGAGGAAACTAGTGTTAGTGTGTATTGAGTTAATAATTTACATTCCAGTAATACCCAGGTAAATGTGGTGGCTATCTATCAACAATGTAATATATAGACTTGGAACAAGGTACAGGAAAGATTGGTATAAAAACACAATATGGCCTTTACAATAAAAGAGGAAACCAAAAAACACAAAAGGAGAAAAAGGAAATTGGTAAAGGACAAACACAGGAAAAGGACATTGGATATGAATATATAATATACATCTTTAAGGAAAACCTTTTATATGTTTCTACCCACCTTTCCTGTGCCTTCTTCCAAATATAACAAAATACCTCAAAAAGCAAATAAATATATTACTTTCAACCATGATGTAGCTCAGTATTTTATACCAAACAACTTAAATATACTTACAAAATTATCAAAGAAGAGATTAACTAATAGGTTTTTCCTTATTTTTTTAGATACAAATAATTTATTTTTTAAGAATTCCATAATCCTATATTGAGTATGAATAATTAGTGAGTTAATACTTGACTCTATTCAAAATTTCACACACTTCTAGTATGCTAGTTGTTAACAATAATTTATATTCTAATTTAAATGGGAAAGATGTACACAAACATAACTTTAAAACCACATTAAAACACCTTCTTAAACTCTGGTACAGTTCAACCTCCCTAACAAACACATCTCAGTCGCAGATTTATTATTAAAACAGACAGTTTGAATTCATCTGGTAGAAACCTAGGCTGGTATGACAAGACACCTTCTGAATAATGGGGGCGGACACGTGTGTGTACATAAGTCTCTAAATAGTGGATACAATTTGAAAACATCAGTGTACATAATTTACTTTACAAGTGCAAACAACACAATTTTCTTGCATGAAGTATAACCATAGGCTAGTCAAGGAAAAATGTATACACATACAATGCCCTGTTTTGAGGGAAGTAGTGTATTTTCTTTGTTTTTGTTGTACATTGAAGTTTATTTAATAGTTGTGTTAATTTAATACATTTGGCCAACAGTAGTTAATTTATTTTTATACCGGTCTGGATAGTTTTATAACATAATTTTACAATATGGTGCTGTACATATTTCATATTTAAATGTGTTTTATGCTATGTTACCAACACTTAGGAAAAAATTATTTAATATATTTAAAATAAAATAGTAAAAGTGCCAAATTTCAAAAATCATTCTAAATAGGCCCTGCCCTATTCCAGTTGTGGTGTGAAAATATTAGTCTTCTTTGTAAAAATAATACTAGTAAAACCAAATCTTATGACTAACCAAATGTGTATTCTCTCCATGAGAACTGCCCACGTTATAACACGCCTTACGGTGAGTCGAGCGCCACAGCAGCCAACAAATGATCAAATATTAGCTAGAATTCTATAAGTGATTGTATTAATTGTGTACATATTACAGAAAACTTAGGAACGCTGCCAGCTATATACTTGTGTTTAAATTTGTTGCTCCAGGGAGCTGTGTGGACTGTTATCCATCATTTCTCTTGACTTGGCAAATGTTTGGAGAATCAAGTCATCTCAACCTGAGGTCCTCAGTCATCTGATAAATGTATCCTAACCCACCAAGATAGAGCAACACATAAATTAACCCTCAAATCGCATATAATATAAGTCCTTCCACTAATAAAATTAAGTTATGACTCAGGTAAAGTAAACATAATATAAGTACGTTATACAGTTTTTTTATAAGTTTGAAAACATTAGAGATTATGTATTTTCCCTCTTTCTCCAATTTGTTGGTATGAAGTACAAACAGTGGCATAATTATGAAAATTGTTTTGTTAATATTTGGTTCCTGATCATATTTAATAATAAAGTAAAAGTATTTGGACACTAATTATAAAGCAACATGAAGGTGGTGATGCAACTACACGGCAATATCTTGGAGATCACGTGTAGTTATAGTTCATAGAAGATGTTTAAGCGAGCATTTCACTGTTTGTATAAACCACTATCAATCATACTTTGGTTTAACTATGAGAATTAAGAACCAATATGAAGCAGTATATTAGCAAAACTGGGAATATACTGCTTCATATTGTGTTTAACATTTTCAAGAACAGTTACACTCAGGTTTAACAATGTAATTGACAAATTATATTCAACACAAGTAATTGTCTCAGAAATTATTATAACAGGTTTTATCCTTGACAGACTATAATGACTAGATTCATAGGAATAGGTTGGGGACTTCATATACAAATTATTTTATAAAATGATTTTGTCGATTAAAAGAATAACGTAAAAACCTACTAAATTAACCTAGATATTACGATAAAGGATGAACATACAAGATCATACTGATAAATAATCATTAACTTTCGAGTTCCTAATGCCATAGAATAAGGAACTTGAAAGTTATTATTTATCAGTATGATCTTGTATGTTCACCCTTTATCGTAATATATAGGTTAATTCAGTACAATTTTTTTTAAATCATTCTTTTAATCGACAAAATAATTTTATAAATAAATATATATATATAATTATTTATATACACACTTTTATATATCTATTAAAATTAAAGTATTTAAAATAAGAACCAGAATTACTATAAATACAGTTTTATTTGAGATAGATAAATTTAAACTATGAAGAAAAACTATTCTTCTAAGATGATAATATTAATTTATTATGTGTTGCTTCCAAAGTTGACTCAAATGGCAGCCAATCAGACCTACCCCTTTTGGAAACAATTTGCTTATAGGGTGGTGTTTAAACTGTAGCAATACACAGAGTATCCGAAATTAGCCTCGCTTATATGACGGTTTGGTGTCATGATGATGCCAACTTCATGATGAAATTAGTTTACAAATCAGGTAGGAGCTGCATCTTTGTGCTATGAAAATGACACCTACACATTGGGGTCAGATCCAGACTAGATGGCTTTACAGCACAAAGTCAATATTAATATATCAACATGAATAAAAGAATTGAAGTTAATGAACTAGCAAACACTACAATATTATTTGTTTAGTGGATAGAGAAAGAAGTATTAAGGGTAGCCAAGGGTCTCGTTCTACTCCATGCCGCTATGATTATTCTTTGGTTTTCCATATACTAATTTTATTCTGCTTTGTTACATGGTTCTTTCTATTAAAAATTAAAATATACATCAAAAAAGAAACATATAAAACGAGCTGAATTGTTTTAAAAGGTGAATTGATGCATCTGACAATTTATATGTGACATTTCAGTTATCTGTGTTTCCCAAAATTCTTTCAACCGGTTGAGGTATGAGGAAATAACAAAAGTGTTAATTTTATATGCAGTCATCACTTCAGTCCAGTAGAAGCAGTGTAAAGTAAGAACTCTGTTTCTCTTTTTCCTCTTTATTATCAGGATTATAAGGAAACATTACTTCACATAGGAAAATATCAGTAGTGTTACTCTTAAGGTGCGGCAGAAGGGAGCGCAAGTACTTTTACAGTTTTTATAGATTATACATTTTCTGGTCAAAATAAATCAAATATTTCTCCACTAGCAACATAGAGTTTTGTTTTCTGCACATATTAATATCAACAGATCTTGAATATCTGCCAAAGGTGTCCTGGAATTTTGTCAAAACTTTTTAAATAAAGATAAAATGTTTTGACAAAATTCCAGGACACCCTTGACAGATATTCAAGATCTGTTGATATCAGCATGTGCTGAAAACTAAACTCTATATTGCTACTGGAGAAATATTTGATTTATTTTGGCCCAAAAAAAGTAATGCTATAAAAACTGTAAAATTACTCGCGCTCCCTTCTGCCGCACCTTAAGAATAATCCCAACTTGCAAGTGTTTGTCCCAGAATGATAGTGTGGAATTGAATTAACTAATGTTTATAGTGGAAATAACTTTTATTTGTAACAGTTAATAAAATAATGATTTGCATCCAAAATATCAAAACATTTAACTACATTTAGTCGTAATGTAATAAAATGACATTTACTTCTCTTTGACAGCTCAAAAAAACAATTAAAAATGATAGATTTCATAATAGGCTCGCTATTTTTAGCACCATGTATTACTACCGGTTTCGGTTACACACATGTTTACTAATTATGCTAATGTGCTAAGGATGATGAGGGTTGAATTTAGACAATGTATCCACATTTGCATGTGGGTATAAAACAATGTAGAAAAAACTAACCTCAGTCCACCCAACCAGGATTCAAACCTTGATCGCCCTGTCATCTGCAATCAAGTCTATTGCAAGAGTGACGCCTTAAATCAGGGGTCAGTGACCTTGTTTTAATCCTGAGTGATTTATAAAACCTATCAAAGATCCCACGATCCCCCATTGCTTCTCCACTCTTTGATTATGTTAGTATCCTTACCTCTGATATTCTTATACAACATTAACCGATCAGGGTCATTAAAACTATTGATTGAAAGTTCTTAATTTGTTTGCGAGTTTAGAAGACTCAAAGATCTACTTTTAACTATGAATAAGTTTTCTAGTGCGGTCAACTGAACATCGGCAGCCAGCCGATTGCCGACCCCCCATTAGACCATTCGACCACATAAGCATGTAGAAGGTTAGTTGTTGCAATTTATTAGCAATGAGACTATATATAGTTTGAACCAACTTTGTGGGTCACCCTGGTTGCCCAGCAAGCTCCAAAGCCAGCTTAGAATAATATATTTTTGAGTTAATCTTATATAGCACTGCATCTTAGAAGTTTCTAAGATATCTAGGTTTGACTTCTAAGTCAAGAAGAATACAAATTAAATATATTTCTTTGATATAATTAATTTGATACATTTTCAACTATTGCTCAAATGGCTAGAGGACATTTTAATGTGAATATTACTACCATCTTCTATATTAATAAAATGAAGAGTTTGTCTGTCATAAGTGTTGAGCAATATTTGCAGCTTGCAGACATCTGAAATTTAAACATTAATAGCCACTGTGTACTAACATGTGCAACTCAAAGCCAAGATTTTACAATTTGGATTTGATTTTTTTAAATTCATTAAAACTAGGTCAGAAGAAATAAAATGAAGGTTTTTTTTTTTGCCTGTTTGAAGCAAAGAAAAGAGCTGCAGGAGTTGGTTAATACGGGCAGCGCCGGTTCCTTCTGCTGGTTTATAATATTTATAGCACAATAGGCTATTATGGCCAACACCTTCCTGGCATGGCTGAAAATGTACCCTTTCACAGTGATAAATTGACAGCTGAGCTGAGGACTGGATGTTGTGCCTGTTCAAATATTAAATTATATTATGAGTCATATGAAGCTACAACAGACCTAGCCAGCCGGTAGTGGAAAATATATGGCTTGAATAAAAAACTGAGCCAGGCCGCAGGCTGGAAACAATAATGGATGTAGTCTAGGCTATTGTCTCTAATAGTTTTATTTCTGTTTAATAGTTATGGAATGTTCTGAAAAGGTATGGTGAGGATGCATGGTTAGTAAATGTAATTATGGGGGTGTATGATGAAAGTAAACCATGTATTAGGGTTAATGGAGATTTGAGCGAATGAGTTGACATTGTTAAACATGGTTGTGTTCTGTCCCCATGGTGGTTTAATGTATTCATGGATAAATGAATGAGGGAGGCTTGTGAGTATGCCATTGGTGTGCAAATAGACAATGTGAATGTGAGAGTGCTGTTATATGGAGATGATGCCGTACTAATGGCTGAGAAGGAAAGTGATTTGCAGAATGTATTAAATCATTTGTATATGGTGACAGGCCTAAAGGATCTTCGTATAAATGTCGCCAAGACTAAGGTGGTAGTTTTTGATAAGAATGAATCAGGAATGATCGTTAGCTTAGTATAAATGGTAAACTGTTAGAACAAGGGAATGATCTTGTGTATGTGGGCAGAATGTGTTGTGAAAATGGGAGGACGGGTAGTCAAATCGACAGACAGGTGAATGAATCTCGGAGAGTAGTTGGATGTATGTGGACTATTGTATCGAGAGGCACAGATGCCAATATATAAAAGTGTACTAACGCCAACATTGTTCCGTGAATTTGAAGCGTAGGTTTGTCAGGAGAAACACAAGAGCAAGGTAAATGTGGTTGGAATGAGATATCTAAGAAATGTGTGTGGGAAAACTCGTATGGACAGAGTCAGATGACTGGGTGCTGAAGGAAGGAGGTTTGAAAGGGAATCCAATAGGTCTATATGAATGAAGTGTCTTACGTCGCTTTGGGCATGTTGAGAGGCTGAGTGTGAATTAAGTGATGAAGCAAATACATGAAGGTAGAGTGTGTGGATCAAAAGAAAGGCGTAGGCCATGTAAGACGTAGCTAAATGTTGTAGATGAATATGTGATAAAGTCAAACATTAAGAGTTTTAAGAATAAGAGAGCATGTATGACTCGGTGTATGGATATTGTTGCAGTGAAGGGAGTATACAAGGATAGGGAGGTGTGGAGAAAGTTAATGAGGATGGATTAAATACAGAGTTGTTGTTTTTTGAGCTGTATGCACAGTTTGTTGCTTACCCTGTAAGGGAATGGCTTGGTTAGGTGTGTATGTATTTATGTATGTATGTTAATAGTTATAAATAAATTTAATCATAATTTAATCCCTTTATGACAAGTTTGCACAGTACTCTTTGGTTTGAATTTCTTTTTATTTGTTTATTTAAAATTCAATTATTTCCCATTTCTAATGTATCTAGTTCAAATTGTCATCAATTTTAAGGCCCACTTAAAATAATATAGTTTTGAGTATTTTTATACAGCACTGCATCTTGTTACCTTTTTGGGTTGTACACATATATATTAATTACACTCATATGTTAGGAAGGATGAGGTTTAATTTAGAGGAAGTGTGCACACAGTTGTGTGGGTTGAAATAAGAAAACTGCTCTTAGTACATCCCACTAAAGTTTGTACTCCAATCCCCTCGTTAGCAGCAGTCCAGTTTATTGGGAGAGTGATGGCTTAGTCCATTAACCATCGAAGGAGGTTTTTGAACTGTAATTAATTAGACTTTATTATACTTATAATAAGCTTAACAATAACAGGTACTTATTTCTGTCATAGTTCTCACTTTTCCAGTGTATGGTTAGGATATAGTGTCATGAATACCCTCCATGCCCATTCTTCAAACTAAAACCTAACCATATCAAATTATTTAAATCATCATTATTTTAATTATTTCAAATTATAATAATTGTTGCAAGTAAAATAATAACGTTATAGCCCCACTTAGACTCAAACCCAGTGACCTTGTTACAATAAGAGACTCAACAAAATAAGATGGACCTAATATTTAGATAGTTAAACAGTGGTAGACTAAAGATAAAATAATTGGTTCAAAAATCAATCTGATAAACAATAAAGCTTTTATTACTTGAGCTTTTTATTAGTCATTCCTCTACAATGAGTTTGTTTCAAATAACTTTAATTCACATACGATTAATTAAATAAATTTAACTCCAACTACACCATCAGATAGACGAGGTCACAGTGAACATGCTCCTTGGACGCCTGATAATGTTACTAAATTAACAAATATAAGAGTAACCTCCCTGATGCGTTTCACACTCCTCCCTGATGAGTTCCGATAGAATGAAACCTAGGTCGGGGGATTGGGTGGTGACGATCAATTTTCTTTAAGAGACATCCATTACCTCTTTGTCCATTGGCAGCAGTGTAAAGTGTGAACTGTGTTCTTCTTTTCATTGTAANGATTGGGTGGTGACGATCAATTTTCTTTAAGAGGCAACCATTACCTCTTTGTCCATTGGCAGCAGTGTAAAGTGTGAACTGTGTTCTTCTTTTCATTGTAAAGGCCATATTGGGTTTGTCCCCCCTTTTATATGTATCTATCCACTTTTCCTGTACCTTCTTACAAATATAATAAAATATAAGAGTAAGGTACTTTATACCCCAGCTCGAAGGTTAAAAGACTGATGGTGTGCTTTGACAGTTTTAGTGCCTTGTTCAGTGGGCCGTGAGTTGGCTGCTATAGACGATAATTGGCTTGAGGAGGATGTAAGAGAAATATTGTGTAACCCAATTTGCACATTGGAAATATGACCTCTACTTTTGTCAACAGCTCAGCATGATCAAAAATAATATATTTACTGATGCTATCTTGATATTTTAATGCCCAAATTATTATAAACCTTATTTTCCATTATCTATTGTATTTTTTAGCATTTAGAAAAGGTTGGCTTGACAATTACTAAGCTCAGTAAATAATCGTTCATCATCATTGGCCCCATCATTTTGGAAGCAATGAGTCGCTCATGAGCAAGTTTATCTTGCGTGGATCATCTGGGCGTATTAGTAACATACTCACACAAGATATATACTTTACAAATTGTTTAGATATAGATATATATATAGGTTACAAATGGTTCACCAATGTATTTAATGAAAAAGTAAAGTTATTGCTTGTTTTGGAAAGTATGAGAAGACAGTACAAGAAAAATAGGTTTGCAAACATGTTTAGAACAAAGATTGAAAAGTGTCACCTGGACATGGGAATTGAACCCAGAATATATGACTTATCACACCATTGCTTTAATCACCGAGATATCCAGGGTCATTCTTCACTCATGTTTTAAGGCAGAATCTGATGGAGTGAAAGATGACCCTGGGCACGACTCCTTTATAGCTCAGTGGTTTGAGCATTGATGTACAAGGCCAAAAGTCCCAGGCTCAATTCCCATGTTATGGTCTCATTTTTCACTCTAGAGAATAAGATATCCAGATGTGGCTAAAACCGTAACTAACAAATATAACAGCTTGGCTATTTAATCCATCATGATCGGAACAGTTTAAAAATAATCGTACCAGAGAAACTACAGTTTAGTTTCAGTTGATATAATTTAAAAAAGTTTTGTTTATGTAAATATTGCCAGCACATCACACACCGTTATAATGTTGCAAGTATCCTTGTGAATCCGATACAGGCCGCCACGATTGTCTGGCCTACGCCCCAAAGGATAGCGTACAATGGCGTCATCTTGAAGTTGGACGCTCGGTAAACAAAGGCCACAGCTGCGCTACTGACCACGCCAGAAGTTAAGGGCGCTAATACGCCCATTACCAGAATAAACCCAGAGAAAAATCTAAAGCAAAAAAATTTTCATAACAGGTTGAGGAAAAGTAATGAATACATGTAAATTACAAACTAATATGGGACAGTAAATGATGTATAGCATATCACAGGTAATGTTAACTATGGAAAACAATTTGGGAAAATGTTCTTACCTTAGGTTGAGTGTGCCATATTATGAACATAATGTAAATGTTTTATTTCCTAACGTGATTTTCGATGTGCACTTTCTATTCATAGGAAAACTCTGTATGTTGTCTGTCTACTCTCTTAACCATTAAGTCCTAAGGAATAACAATTAAGGTTGGTTACTGTGTATTAATTTACAATTACTTGATTGCTTGTTAATTTGTGACTACCATTATTGATCCTGAATCAAACAAACAACTAAGAAATAATTATGCAAATAAAGTTTTTAGAAAACACAATTTGTTATTCTTGGAATGTATAAATACATATCTACTAGCCTAATGTTAATAGTGGTTTAAAGCAGTGGTAAATGATTTTTTAACTTTGGCTTATTCCATATGAGATCACCAAGAAACAAATTATTTGGGTGCATGAACAAATTTGAAATATATATTATTCATATATTAGGAAAAAGAAGAAAAAATATCTCCCTTCTTTTACCAGTGCAGCCATCTTTTCCAAATAACAAAATCTAGATTTTATGGATTTTAATATTCACAGAAACTTAATGGCTTGTAACTAAAAGAGCTAGAGACATGGAACAGAAATAATTTTACTATTGTAGGGTCGACTATATTTAATGTATTTATAAGTTTTGTCCAACTGCAGCCCGAGTTACTTAAATTAACCCTGGAATTCATCATTGTAGTTTTTTAAGATTTTAAATGAAGGGAATGAATCTAATTCTTCAAATTTTCACCAATCTTTACCCTAGCCTTAGTCTGTGAAATCTCAAACTGTATAACCTTCCCCCTTTCATTTTAGTTAAGTCATAAACATGGGTGGATACTCACTCGAATTTGTGGATATTTGGGGCTTAATTTCTGAGTTGGTAAGAGAAATAGAAAGAGTATTTAAATGAAAGTGAAATAAATTAAAGTAAGAGAGATAATTGTAGTAAAAATTTGAGTTTTAGATTTGTCAGGTTTTATTTCAGTGAAGTGATTAACAAGTCCCAAAAGTAATAAATGTTTATTGAGGCATACCCAAAACATTGAAATATTTAACTGGGACTAGTCATTGTACAGATGAGATATATCATCTGACTTCTTCCTGTAAGTCAGCCACACGTCTCCAGTCCTCTACTCTTCCTGTCCATCTCTCCTGACTTGTTCCTCGGCCACACGTCTCCAGTCCTCTAC
>CABFOV010009357.1:7051-19749 GCA_902141375.1 Timema poppense
TTCCTGAATGGTTTTCCACTTTCCCTCCACGCAAATGAGGGTTAACCTCCTTTAAATTCAACCTTCCCAATTCTTAATCTATTAGTGTAATTAATACTTAAGCGTATAACCCGAACGGGTAGTAAGAAACGGTGCTAAAACACAAATATCAGGTTTGGACAAAATACTTCTATCCATTACGGATCCGTAGCCATGGATAGATACAGACAGACAGGTTCGTGTTCACAAAAACCGTAAAAATTCGTCATAATCTTGAGATAGATTTTTTCACTATTACAATACTTTATCCTGATATGAGAAAGTAAAAACTAGCATATATTTGTTTATTAGAGATTTTATAATCGCTTTTAACAGAAAACATATCTTTATTAAAATGTAGTTTACAGGACAAGATTTTAATTGGAGCTTTTCACTTGAATTAAAAAAATATTTTTAGCCGAAAAGGTATTCCGGATAAAACTAATTTTATATTACGATTCGGATGAACGGGTTTCTAGTTTGGTTATCCAGGAATACATGTCTGAACGCCAGTGAGGTCCACTGGTACTTCTCAGTCCTGCACCGGAAGGTCGGGGATCTTATTCGAGTCCTGAGTGTTCTTGTGGTGGAGGTGATGGTAAGGAGGGAGGAGGTTTCTTAAATGTTTTATTACTCTACCTCCATGAAAATATGGGTAGGGCTACTATAAATACTTTAAATTCTGCCTTTATAATTTTTACTCAATTTATGTGATTATCGGGGCCCATATTTTGAATAAATTAAATATTTTAGTACGTTATAGCCAATTCTCGTGTTGTGTTCACATACATTATTGGTTCATACACCCCTGGTTGTTGAAATGTTTTTAAAAAATATTATAGGTAATATTGTATTAATTTTTAGTTATTTAATTATTTATATAGGTAATATGTTTTTGGTTAATGTTTTTTTGGAGTGCATTTTTTGAGTAATTTTTAGGCATTTATCATAAGTATATATTTTTAAACGCTATCGATATTTTATTGTTGCATATATACTCAAACACTTGTTTTTTAGTGTGCATTTTTTGAGTAATTTTTAGTCATTTATCATAAGTATATATTTTTAAACGTTATCGATATTTTGTTGTTGCATATATACTCAAACAATTGTTTTTTTGGTGCATTTTTTGAGTAAATTTTAGGCATTTACCATAAGTATATATTTTTAAACGTTATCGATATTGTATTGTTGCATATATACTCAAACAATTCTTTGCAACAAAAATAATATAATTTAGGCAATTAACTTTATATACTATTTGCTTGTATGTTTGTAAAATACACCTTCCCGGTGAGACACTGCAATTTAAGCTGGACAGGGTTGCGTTGTGAGGGCGTAGTTATTACTTCTAAAGCAGGTATTTGTAAATCAATATTATACTGAACTAAATGCAAGAGTTTAGTATTTAAGGGCTTTTAATTCCATATAGTTGTTTTAGTTTATATTTGTGAAGTTTGTTGTTGATTTAATCGTGTTCATTGATTACGAATTTTTGTTTGTATAGGTATATATTTTTTTGGGTTCTGTCTTACGAAAGGTCCATTCCTTTTGTCAGTGAATTTAGACCACCAATACACCCTGTCCTCTGCCTCCTTCTCCCAGAATGTTTTTCTTTCCTTCAAGTCATCCACTATTTGAATCCTTCTTCCTAAGCTCCTCTTTCTTTCAACCTTTTCTTCCATGACGTCATGCAGAAGACAGGTCCTTCCTCCCAAAGATGCTTTCGAACCAATTTGCTTTGCTTTTATGTTCTTAGGTCACTTTATGTAAATTAAAGTAATTTTCGATAGATTTTAGGTTATTTTATAGGTCACGTTTTGATAATTCTTTGGTCATCCAAGTCTGTATCCTTGTGATTGATTACATATGGATAACCTAAATGGATTATAAGGCACACATCCTCAAATTGTGGTAATTTTTCACAGAAGTGGCATTAATGAAGCTTAAAATCACTAAAATTATTCTCAAATATTAAAAAATATCCAGTGTGACTTTAAAAAATAATAATACGGTACGTCTTTGAGGAAAACTATAGGCTATCGATGTTTCTAAACATTTACTGGATTTCACGTAAAACGTCTTTGAATTTATATAGTTTTAGCTTACATTTAATTTTAATTAATTTATTTGTGGTATTTAACGTGATGATTACATCAGTACACGACTTATAAACTAACTTAAATATAAAACTGACACAACATCCAGCCCCCGGATGTTTTAATTAATCTCTGTTAAAGCGCAAACCCTTCTTCCATCAATGATAAATGATTCGACCATGCCACGTATCGAACCCGGTTCACTTATTTCATTGTACTGAAACGATACTAACTAAAATAAAATTTTAACTTTAAAAATATTTAAAAGAATAAGTGATTTTACATTAAATATGTGACTCTTAATTCTGTGAAGACAATTATTTGAACTTATAGCCCTGATTTGGTCGTAAACCATATTTTGCAATACTTCTTAAATAATGAGAGCGTTCTAGACTTTTGTACTAAAAGAGCTTTTTAAAACGTTGAAAATTTTTTTTTGGTCTAAAATGTTAACAAGACTAATTCAACCAACACCATTATTTTATTATAATGTTCTCTTCTTAAATACATTTTATTAATAATCTTTTGTTGATCTTTTGTAACAACCCTAAACAATGTTTTCTTACAAGCAATTAAACAATCAAATATAACCAAAATTTCATATAATGTTTTATAAAAATTGTTAGTTACAAGCAATACGTACACTCGTACACTCAGACTTATGTATTTGTTTATAGTATTTAAGTATATTTTAATGTTTATTTTTAACTAATGAAGTGAACTTGGGGTGGTTTTTCACTCTCCCTCCATGCAAATGCTGGTTCCCTTTCTTTATATAAAACCTTCCCTATTCCTAGCCCACTAGAGCAATTAGTACTTAAGCGTATAACCTGAATGGATAGTAAGACGCGGTGCTAAGTATTATTTAACTAACAAAGGCTATTTAACCTAATTTTATGTGTTATAGCTTTCAAATGTTATCTTTTTTATCTTTTACTAATAATCTTTTACTACTAGTTTAACGATATATAAAACTTCCTAAGCCTTGAATAAATTACTTTTACTATAAGTCTATCACTAAATATGTTCTACACAAAAAGTGATTCAAGCTGGATAAATTTTCTCCATCTTGAAATTACAAGACACATTCCATTTATCGTCGAATTCATAGAATCTTCAAACGCAGTTCTCTGGGTCTGATGTACCCCTACTATGTATTACCCCTACATCTCCTATACCACATAATCATACCCCCCCCCTTCCAATCTATTCGTGTTCTGGACTATCAGAAGAGTAAAGTCGGGTACGTACTAAGTTCTTAAAAAAAAAGAAGTTTTGACAAGTTTTCCTTTGTTCTTCCGCTGATCGAGCTGAGTTCTACAGGATAAAGAATAAAAGAAAATGCAGAATAAAGATAAGAGGAACGAAGGGTACTTGCGATCACTGACAGCTTCAGACAGATAACCAACTTCACAAGGGAACAGAAGCCACTTTTGTTCGTTTCTATTAGGTTTCAATCTTCCCCACAGTCCTCTTCTATTTATGGGATAAGGTACAATGTACAATGTATCGATTCTACTCTACAGCCTGTTCGTGAAGTATTTACACCTATTTGGGGGTAGTTTGGCCCAACGTGGACTTATTTATTTGGATTAACATATTAAAATCATTTAAAATACATAATAAATAAAGGAACCAAATCAGCATAACATTTACTGACTGATTTTAATTGTTCAGTTATCTATACAGGGTGTTCGGAAACTCATAGCCCAAACTGCACATATAGCTTGTTTGAATCAAAAGTAATACAAAATCCTAATACACTCATTTCCGGAAACTATGCTAAAATTGGTAATACTTTAAATTGTGTTCAAAGTTTCAGCGTACAGCGCCGGGAAAGCAAAACTGTTCAAACATGCGAGCACAACAGGTTGCATAGGAGCTAGGCGTGCGGCACTGCGCATATAATAACGAAACTCACTTTCTGTGAACGTATTCACATTTATAATAATAATAATAATAATAATAATAATATTTAGCACCGCGTCTTACTACCCGTTCGGGTTATACGCTTTAAGTACTAATTACGCTAATGGATTAGGAATTGGGATGGTTAAATTAGAGGAAGTGAACCCGCATTTGAGTGGAAAACCATTTAGGAAAAACCACCCCCAGTTCATCCGACCGAGATTCGAACCTCGATCTCCCCGTCCTCAGCAGTCGAGCTCAACACGACAAGCGCGTTAGCCAACTACGCCACCGAGGCGGGTTTAAAATTTATAGATGGACTGATGTGTTGTTTACTATTAATTGGCATATGTTCTGCTGCCGCGCTCAAAGATGTCGGGAGGTGTGCAGTGCCATGCGCCTAGCTCATATGCAACCTGTTGTACATGCATGCTTTAACAGCTTTGATATCCTGGCGCTGTACGCCAAAACTTTGAACACAATTTAATGGTGTTAGCATAGTTTTCCGGATGGGATTAGGGATTTTGTATTACTCATGGTTCAAGCAAGCTATGTATATGTTATATTATATATATATATATCCTATTAATCAGCCCTGTGATGTAGTTTTCATGGTCAGTACACCTAGCTACGAGCCTGGAGGTCCCAGGTACGATTCCTGGCTGGTACCTCCCGAAATGAGAATGGCCCCAACGGTTACTAGAGTTTGGTTAATTGGTTTTAAGTTAGGTTTAAGTGTTTCCTTTGGTTCCAGACCCTCATACTCACCATAAGCATCTCCTCATCTTATTGGGACGTGGAAAGGATGTACGATTAGTACTTTCTGGTATTCCCTGGTCAATGGTACATTAGTACTAGCCAATATTTCCACAAACTGGGCTACTAATGATGTAGCCCAGACGCGCAACATTATATTACTATCCATACTCTACATATATCCTAAATATCCTATCTATATGTTATTATTATTAGCACCGCGTCTTACTACCCGTTCGGGTTATACGCACTTACGCTAATGTGTAATGGTAGGGTGATTGTGAGATGAAATGAAGGACCTACAGTTTAACGTGGAATCCGAACCACGGTGGAGGCCTGGCATTCCTCACATTCACAAGATGTCTTGTCAGAGGTGAAGGAAGGGTTTGGTAATCAGATAAATCTTTGCCGTGACCTGGGATTGAACCCCGGCCGCCAGCATAGAAGTCTGACACCTTACCCCTAGACCACCAGGTCACCCTATCTATATGATGTATGTGTAAAAATAGCTCTACCTATATATCTTTGTATACACCCCATCATTACTATCTACCTCTCTAACTCTCTCTCCATCTATATATCCATCTATATCACTTTTTGTCTTTATTTATCTCTGTCTGTTTATCTATCCAGTATATAAATTCAATATATTATATATTTACAGTAACCAAATGAATTAATATAAGTGCTAACTTAAAAGTATAATTTGATATTTCAATATCTCTCCATACACTTTAAAATAATTGATTACTTTTAAAATTGCTTAAAATTAATGATTAGTAAGTATCAGTAGTAGGTCACGTATACCTAAAATCCTCGGTGTACCTTATGTGGTACACTTTCCACAGTTGGGGAAACACTGCACTACAGCAAACTTGTCGGCAACATAGATTAAAGTGATGAAACATTAATTTTCTAATAAACTTGCCAAATTGTTATATTAGTGTTGCACATAACGATACAAAAATTACTGTGATGAGTTTTGATGCACTTATGGTCTTTTAACAGTCCGCATTGCTTTTTTTATAGTTTAGTTCTAGGATTAACACTTAATAAAGCCCCAAAACATCAATTAATTATACACAAAATATAATTTTATTTTAGTTTATTTTGTACATTGTCTTACTACCCATTCGGGTTACACGCTTAAGTAATAATTACACTAATGGGCTAGAAATTGGGAAGGTTGAATATAGAGGAAGTGAACCCACATTTACGTGGAAGGAGAGTGGAAAACCATTTAGGAAAAACCATCTCCAGTTCACCCGAGTGAGATTCGAACCTTGATCTACCCATCCTCAGCAGTTTAGCTCAACACGACTAGCACGTTAGCTAACTACGCCACCGAGGTGGGCTGAATATAGTATAACAAATACATTTTCCATTTATCCATTTTAAGCACTAGCCGGAAAATGAACCCAGATCACTTAAGATAAGTAATCAGGTCCTCTTCCAACTGAAATAATGTGTAAAACTAATGGCTTGTTAAATACTTCTACAGGATATTTATCGAGAAATTATATTTAGCCTGTGGACAATCTTAACTACTCAATAACATGCTTTGGTGGTCACGCGGGATAGGGTGTCGACGTGGCTTGGTCTGATTTTCCATTAAGGGGGAGATCAGCGTAGTGAGGATGAATTTCCTCTGAACTGTCAATGAATTTTACTAAAAATACGTGTTGAGCTCGACTGCTGAGGACGGGGAGATCAAGGTTCGAATCTCGGTCGGGTGAACTGAGGGTGCCTTTTCCTAAATGGTTTTCCACTCGTCCTCCGCGCAAATGCGGGTTCACTTCCTCTAATTCAACCTTCCCAATTCCTTATTCATTAGAGTAATTAGTACTCAAAGCGTATAACCCGAACGGGTAGTAAGACGCGGTGCTAAATATATTATTATTATTATTATTACTAAAAATACCTACGATTTTGGACAAACAAGTGGACATGCGTGCTTTTTTTTTTACGGAATATGATGACCAGTCTATATATAATGTACGTTACATGTGTGACCGACTTAAGCGGCGAACAAGATACCAAAAATTATTAAAAATTATTAAAAATTAATATATTCATATACACATGTGTCCAATTTTACTTTGTTTCCGAACTTGTTTGTTTGTTTTACAATAATGTGGAGCAAGTTAACATAATGGGAAGTGCTCAGAATGGACAACCACGGCTTGAATGCAAGCATTGCAATGCAATGTATTTTTGAAAGAGTGCGGCATTCTACGTCATGAGGACTGCAGGCCTGCATTCAAGCCGAAGGTGGACCACTTTGAGCACTTCCTATAATTTGATTAAAGAATTCAATATAATTCAATAGATTGATGAAACAAATAAATTAATAACAGTGAACCATAAATAAGTTTCTAAAATGTCATTGTGAATCAGTAAAAGTGAATGATATTAATTTTCTTAAATAAATTAGACGAAAACATTGAAGTCGCACCATACACATTAAAATATAACATTAAAAGTTAACATGAATTCATATATTGGAAAATCGTTATACTTGGTATAATGTTGAATGAAAATATTAATAAGATTGAATAATTATAATAAGATTAACTGTAAGAACTAACAATTGATACTGTAATAAAAAATTGAGAAAATAAATTTTATTGAATTCTAAATTCCTTAGCTTATTCCCTTGCTCCTTGTGTGGCATCCGAGAGATGGACCTTAATTGACATACATGTGACATGTTTCGGCGAGTGACGTCGCCATCCTCAGACAGTGTGTACTGCCATGTGAGCTTTACTGGTTGAAAACCAGAATAAAACATTTTATTACAGTATCAATTGTCAGTTCTTACAGTTAATCTTATTATAATTATTCAATCTTATTAATATTTTCATTCAACAATATACCAAGTATAACGATTTTCCAATATATGAATTCATGTTAACTTTTAATGTTATATTTTAATGTGTATGGTGCGACTTGACTCACATTTTAATGTGTTTTTATTCAATGTTTTCGTCTAATTTATTTATGAAAATTAATATCATTCACTTTTACTGATTCACAATGACATTTTAGAAACTTATTTATGGTTCACTGTTATTAATTTATTTGTTTCATCAATCTATTGAATTATATTGAATTCCTTAATCAATTTATATCTGCTTCCTTACTACAACTTCATCATGTTTTTCAAGAACTTCCTATAATGTTAGGCAGCTCCACATTACTGGTGTATACACGTTACTATATCTCGGAAACACGGTCAAATGAAACACATGCTTATATGAACTTTTCTTATTGTTTTTTGTGTCTCCTATTCATCGTTGAAGTGGGTTCCACATGTTACATTTCATTCTGTATTTTATTTATTTTAAACAAACAAGAAAGTTGATTTTTTTTAACATGGGTACGAGAGCTAGTAATTAATATCCTCCATTCAATCGTAACTTTGGTTTAATATAAACACATCAACTCTTCAGAGAAACTTCTAAAAACTAAATTCCCCATTCTTTTAAGTAGTAAGACAAATTATCTCACGAGTTCCTCCGCATTATCCCTCAACGTTCCGTCCAGTAAATCCTCTCTCTAGATTGTGGGTCATGTGAAGGCCAGATGACAAGAGTTTGCTTCTCTCTTGTTTTCTTCTGAGGGAGTGTGGGAGAGGCTTAGAAGGAGGATGATTCGCTGGCCCCTTGCAAGTCCAGAAAGCCATTAACTCGAAGTTACAGCAAGAATACCAACGAGAGAAGAGAGAGGTTCACTGTTTACAGAGTATAATGGACGTGGGAAGTAAGAAGGTCGAAGGGTCGTCCACAATCTAATAAAACATACCGAAGCATGGAAAAAACAACAAAACAAGGAATATGGAGATTGTCTCGATAAAATAATACATATGATATAAGCCTATTCTTTTACTAACAGGATCAGAGATTTGAACAGAAATACTTTTATTTACTTTATAAATAATCAGGTGTATTTAAGGGTGGTGATAGATTGGATACCATCAACAGATGGGTTGGTCACTTCACAGTAAGAAGGAATAAGTGGGTGGGGTTAATTCTCTAGATCTTGTTCATTTAACCTTATCTTACCTCTGCTTTCCTGGCTTATGGAGGAATTCATTTCTGAGGTGGGGACACCATTAAAGTGAATCCCATTAACCCCAGGGACGCCTGGAATACCGTCTAGGGGAGAAGGAAAGTAAGTGGATACAGATGAGATGTCGGACGCTGTTCCTTACTCGGAGAGCTCTGTTCGCTTGGAAACAAGCGTGAGGTTGGGCTGGAGCTATCGAACACTCCAGGGATGTCGACTGGCGACGGTAGGGAGTGACCAGAGAAGAAAAAGAAAATGAGACTCCTTACAAGGAATAGATATAAACTGATTGGGTAGACGACAGCACTAGGTATAAGTTAGGTTAAGTTAGATGTAAGCCCAAAGCAGACATACCAAAAAGGAAAAAAATGTATATAGTCAAAATAACTTCTACACGGAAAGAGGGAAAAATATAGTTATAAATTATCATAAATTAAATAATAGTATTGATATATAGTAGACAGAGCTGCTAATAGGCACATGTCGAGGTAAATTGGTAATGATCAATAACAGGACAAGTAGTTTTAGTAGTAGTATATGTTTATATTACAGAAAGTGTATGTGTACATTTATTAGATTAACTATATGGAAAACATATTGTAAAATGAACAGACCAGGAAAAGTCCTGATTTATAGTAAAATAAGATGCCAGGACAAATGTATAAGAAAAAAAACTGATTGTAGGATTATACGTGATAACGATGATGGTGGAAAGCAGAGGGGGCCTACAGTTTAACGTGGGTTCCGAACCACGGTGGAGGCCTGGAATCACACAAATTCACAGAGTGTGAAAGCATACTCTTTGCCAGAGGTGAAGGAAGGGTTTGGTAATCAGATAAATCTATGCAGGGACCAGGATTTGAACCACGGACTCCTGACCCACAAGTCTGGCACCTTACCCCTAGACCGCCAGGTCCCCAAACTGGATAGAGAGTAGAATATTAATTATAAATAAATACAATATATTGCCAACAAATTTACTTACTCTATGCCATTAGGAACGTGAAAGTTCATTTCCACAATTACAAAAAGTATTCCACCTATGCATATTTTAAGCTAGTTCTATCCAGGTTACCTGATTACACCTTATCCCTATCTTGAGCTAGTTCCATCCATTCCACACCATTACAGCCAACCTTCTAATGTTGTCCTACCATCTGCGTCTAGGTCTTCCCAATAGTCTCTTCCCATTGGGCTTTCCAATCAATACTTTGAACAAGGTTTTAGATCCTTCAATTCGTGCTGCATGTTACGCCCACAGTAATCCCAATAATGTCTTGTGCAGATGAGTAAAGGTTATGTAACTCATCATTATTTAACCTCATCCTCTTCCCAGTATATTCACACCTTTTTAGACCAAACATCCTCTTAGGCACATTGTTTTATTATTATTATTATTATTATTATTATTATTATTAGCACCGCGTCTTACTACCCGTTCGGCTTGTACGCACTTACGCTAATATGTAAATGGTAGGATTATTGTGAGATGAAATGGAGGACCTACAGTTTAACGTGGAATCCGAACCACGGTGGAGGCCTGACTTTCCCCACATTCACAAGATGTCTTGTCAGAGGTGAAGGAAGGGTTTGGTAATCAGATAAATCTTTACCGGGACCGAGGATTGAACCCCGGGCCCCCAGCACAGAAGTCTGACACCTTACCACTATACCACCACGTCACCTACCACATTGTTTTAGAACACCTAAATTTCTTTTTGTCATGTACGGTAAGAGACCACATTACACAACCATAGAAAACAACCAGTAAAACTAAAGTTTCGTATATTCGTATATATTTAGTTTAACGGGAGGGGCTTAGGCAATCAAGGTTTCATATATAGCTACATTTTGTTAATGGGGGCTTAGGGAAGAAAGTCATCTAAAATATTGAGAACAAAATATCTTTCGATTACCTAATGGTTATATAAGCTATTTAGAGTTTTGGTAACTAAAAACAATAATGTGGTTAAACATTAGAATGGTGGCTCACCTACTAGCTAAATATATTTCGATATTGTATGAATAGTAAATAAGAAATTATCAATTTTAAAAAATACACTTTTTTTTACCTTCCTAATTTAGCTCTTTTTCTCATTTTAGGGGTAATTTTAATGTGCGTAATGCAACGCCTTTTAATCATCAATTGAATGCCAGGCTTCTACCGTGGTTCGGATCCCACGTTAGACTGTAGGTCCTCCATTTCATCTCACAATCACCCTACCATTACACATTAGCGTAAGTGCTAATAACCCGAACGGGTAGTAAGACAAGGGGATAGTAATAATAGTAATAATAATAATAATAATAATGATTTAATATCAAGTCGTAGGTCTCTTCTTAAAATGTAAGATTTTATTNATTTTATTGAGTTAAACTTTTTATGGTTCATGTTTTTATTAGCATTATTTGCATCTTACCCATCTCCCCCTCTACTGGGTTAACCATCGGTACCAGGAATCAGACCATACACTTTTTTATCAGTAGGTAGAAGCGATACCGACTAACTATGAGATCGAACCAATTCACTATTGACATTGGTTCTGGTTTTATTGCAGAAACATGCTATTTGTTTTTTGAATTTAGTTTTATCCACATTGCTGGACATACGTAATAAGCGTAAAATTTTTTTTTTTAATATTTCCTCTGTTAGTGAGATTGGGGAGCGAATCCCGCTTGGGTACATTTAGGGATTTTTTTATTTGTCTTAAAATAATTATTTACCGCGTTCTACCTCACATTCGAGCTACTCTCATATATACACTGATTGTTTAGGGATGAGGAAGGTGAAATTCAGAGTAAATATACCCGAACTTGCGTGAAAGTAGAGTGGGGAACCTTTTACAAAAATACGCTTTCAAAACACCAGGATTAGAACCAAGATCTCTCGACCCCTCAAAACCATAAATAGTTTTAATGAAATCTAAAAAAAATATAAATATAAACTAAAATATAGAGCACTGGAGATAATATTGACCGTATAGGATACATTTAAGACCAAGCTTACGACTTGATACTAAAAAATATGGGACCGTTAATCACATTTAAAATGCCCTTAAAATTCCCAATTAGAAAAAAAATACAGAAATTATAACTCTGACACATTTGTGCCTCTCCTTTCCCACCTACACTAAAGTAAATTCATACTTGCACCACTGAATATTATGGCCCATTTATCTCTAAAATTAACAAAGCTAGCTTAATTGTTTATTTTTTAGAGTGTGTTTCCTTATTAATTCAGCATGAGACACGTGCATTACGATTACAATGTTTCATTTATCTCTAAATGTTTAAAACAAAGCAACCCACTTCAGTGACCGCATGGTCTAAGGCTCTACTCTCACAGTAGACTAGATTGCCGATAGATAGGGAGATCAAGGTTCGAATCTCGATCGGATTTACTGAATTTTTTTCAATTTCTTTTTCACTTTCCCTAAAAGCAAATGTGGGTACACTTCCTGTATATATAACCGTCCTAATTCTTAAAATAATTAGCATAATCGGCATATAAGCGTATAGCCCGAATGGTTAGTAAGACGTGGTGCTAAATAAACAAAAACAAAACAAAGCACCACGCTGATATTTGAACATACGCCCACGCCCACGCCCGCACCCCAACTTCTAACAACATTTGTTTATTGCTAGAATCACATAATATGCAGGACCACCCATGTAGGAAAACAAATGGGTCAATTTCCCCCAGACCCCGACCCTATGGGCCCACAAATATCTAAACATCTAATTTTGGAATGACGAGCAAATTAACGTGACGTAAATATGCAGCGCGAGCAAAACACAACTAATAAATTTGAACTTTTTGAAAACCAATTGTTCACTAAAATGGAACGC
>CABFOV010009358.1:0-19748 GCA_902141375.1 Timema poppense
AGTTCCGGTGTATATCTCGAGTGGCGAGCATGTGCTCTCTATTCTTTAATTGTTTATTGTTCTTTCATAAATAAAACTAACAATTTTCATAACTATAAATTGAAAAAATACTATGTAGCTTTCGTCTATTTCAATTATTTTATAACCAATTATCTATGCTATGTCACTTTTCTGCCTTTTTATACTAGCACCAACAGGTAAGAGTTAAAATATTTTGTATAGAAAAGATATAACATACTCTTCAAAAGAAATGTCGGATTTTAACACAATTTATAACCAATAAAGGATTAATATATTTTAAACAAACATACTCTATTGAAATAAGAGATAGGAAGTTTATTGCCACACATATAAAAGTACGCTATTCAAACATAATTTAACATTTGGTTACTATTCCCTGTGGTTAATTTTATACTTAAAAAGAACAAAGTTAATCTATGGATTACCATGTGAGTAAAGGGTACACCAAATTGTTTGTATGTATATACAATGTTTCAATGAATTATATTTCTCTACTTGCACAAAGTGACACATACGTGCTCACTAGGGGTGGAGTTACTTATGAACACTATTAGTCCAAATAAATATCAATGATGACCGCAATAATTATTCCCTGATTATCTTTAAAAATATAACACCTCACTCTACTATAACATATCCAAGATGATACACCGTTAAACATGAACACAATGTAGTGAAGGAACACTTTAATTGGGCAAGAAAACAGGGAGATACAAATAGAGAAAGTAAATTTAAATTATTTATTCAAAATAATGTTTAAATATACAATGTAAGTTTATAACGAAGAAATAATATTATTTTCGTTTATATAACAGAGCAGAGACCTAGTAGCTTGCGTCCATTGAATGGATCGATTGAAATGATACCATTCTAAAACAATATTAATTCTTTTAGTCAAGCAATTTGTAATTTAGTAATAATAACAAAGCTTAAAGAAAATCCAGACCAATGGCATACAGATTATAATTAATACCAAACAGGGTATAAAGTAGAAATAAACATTATGTGCCAGCAAAGCACGCTTTTAGAGGTGACCGAGATCCTATAAACTGTAAAGGACATATACGGTTGGAACGCCCAGATTATTAAGTCTATTCTAAGTGACAATTGAGCAGTGGTGGCTCGTGTATAGGCACTTCGGAACTGCAGTACCCCCTATTTCCACTTGATATTATCGATAACATTTAATATAATGAGTCCTTTTTTCTTAAATTCTTTCTTTATTTTTTTAGTTCAATATATATTCCTTAAGCTTAATGTCAGTACTTCAGTAGCCATCCCCCAGTTTATGAAAAAGATACAACAATATTTGTATGGAACTGTGCGCCTTACAGTGCCAGCGACGTGGTGTTTGACTGTTGTGCACATTCGCATATAGGGGGGAGGAAGGCGGGACTGCCAGGTAATGAATGGATTTCATTTTTAAATGAATAGACCAAGATTGAACTGTAACAATTTAAGTTAAAGTAAGTAAAAAGGTTTGTTTGTTTTTTTTGTTAAGATTTTATCAAGTTCCCGAATAAATTTAATTTTATAGATTTTTTTCCCCTCTACACAATTTTAAAACAAAGGTTAAACATTTTCTGGAGTAGCACTCCTACTAATTCTAGCTATGAGCCGTCACTGCATAGCCCTAAACAGTAATGGCTCAAACATTCTTATTATTTAAGGGTAATTAAAGCCCATACTGGGACATACAAAAGCCGAGAGACCAAGAAAATAATTGGTGGACAAATCCCCCTAAACCTAGTCTTGTCACTAATGATGCGAAACCATAGACGGTTGAAACCAGCAGTCATCAATAGTTCTGTAGGAGCTATCCCCACTGTCCCAAGCTATAATAGTGGTCAAACTCATTTATTTTGATAATGGTAGAACCATTCTGCAATAAAACAATGTTTCCTAGACCTCCACTGCCACTTGGAATAATTAGGACGCTAATGTCTATAAATTATGATGCTAAAAAATAAAAATACTGGCTCCTACGGACACTAATCTGTAGTAACATTTATTCACAACTTACACACGTCCTCATGAAAGTAACTAAGCTAAGTTTCCTACACAAATCTTAATAAAATAAGCGCCACATCCCAGCAACATTATACATTACCTTGAGGTAGTAAGTTACACCTAAACAAATTGAATTATTAAATTATAAATCGACTTTAAATAAATTGGCAGGCAACAAAACCAAATTTCAACTTTATTATATAACAAGTCTAATCAGATGTTTGGCAAATAAAATTATCAGAAGGTAATTTATAATTTCCATATTAACATACATCAGTTAAGCGTTGAGTAGCAGGCGACTACAATCAAAAGTATCAGCGTGTCTTCTTCAGCATTTAATTGAATAATAAGTTCAATTTAGTGGGATGAACACCTAAATATATATGAACAAAATAGCGACTGAAGATGGGGCGTGGAAGGATAAATCTCTTTTCCCCTGGCAGAGTTTTAGTTTAGTAGATAGGTGGGAATCAATCCCGCGATGATTACTTCTCGTAGCTAGAAGAGTTGAGTGTGGTTGGGAGTTTCATGCGCTTGCGTGAGACCTTTCTTCTTTCTCTTCAATTCTTCAATAAGGTTGAAGAAGTAGGTCTAATCGAATAGGCCATTTGAACACGACAACGACTCGGGTATTTTACTAAGATTGTGCATGTAATCAAAATGTAGTTCACATAATCTAAAAATATATTGTTAATGGTTTATTTTGGTTTTATAGGTCGTATATTTAGGAATAGGTAAAAAAAAAATATAATACCTTATTGTGATGGGCTAAGGACTTTAAATACAAAAGTTTAATAATTTATCGATTTACATCCCAATATCCATTGAGTGTATCCTAGTGTTACTCTAAACGCTTATATTTTATTTTTGTAGAAAAATATTCATATTATTTTTTTGTTTATTTGTGTACTTTTATTATGATAGCTAAATATCTTAAGTCTGATTGACGAAAAATATTAACAAAGAGGTTTTGCTCGATTATTCTGGAATGTCAGATTCCTCCACAACATAATAAAACAAAAACTTTTAATTTCCTTTCACAAATCATAACTCCCTAAAACATCAAAAGAACGTAAACGAAATAGAATGTTTAAATATTTTCGTTATAATGAGAATTGAATATTTTGTAATTATACTGTCATACTGTTTCAATAAATGGATTTCTTAGTTATTGTTTCAAAACATAGCCTATGTCTCTAATCATGTTTTGTCCTTTTTTTAAATTGTATGTTCTTTGTTTTAATAATTGTCGGAATTTTTGTGGCTCCGATAAAATGGACAAATTAGATAGTGTTTATATACATCGATTCTTTATCTTTACTTAAATATTACGTCGAATTTATTTATGTTGGGTAGATGATAAGTGATATTATGGCGACCGTGACAGGACGTATAGGTGGAGATAAAGCGTTGCTGTTGTTTAAGAAGAAAAGGGCCGCCATTAGAGCTTCTTTCACAAAGATTGTGAAGACTATAACAGATCTGTTTTCAGTTGATGGTGAGAAGGACTTAGTGGCCATTGAAACAAATTACCAGCTGTTGCAAGAAAAATCAACTAAATTTGCAAACCTAGATGAGCAAATATTGAAAGTGATGCATCGGAAAATGAATTGAGTGCCTAAATAGATAGTGTGGATGCTAGTGTTAATTGTACAACTTGTGTATTCATATTGGCAGATTTAATGTGGTACATGATATCGATGTAGAGCCCGCAGCCGATATTCAAACCAATTATAGAGGTAGATATTGTTCAAAAAGTAAGTGCAAACTTCCCAAGATCGAATTTAAGAAATATGGGTGTGACATAACAAATTGGTTTAGTTTTTGGAGCCAATTCGCTAAAATTGATGAAGATGAGGATTTAGATGCAGCCGACAAATTCCAGTATTTGATTCAGGCCACTTTAACTGGTTCAAGGGTTCGATAAGGGGTTTAAAGTTTTACCCAGACTATAGAAAATTATCTTAAGACTATACAAAGTTTGAGATCTCGCATCGGACGCGATGATTTATTGGCCGAAGTTTATGTGCGGGAACTATTGAAGCTGACTATTCAGAGTTTTTTAATGGGATGCTGTTATCGACTATGTATGACCATTTGGAAATTCAGCTGAGAACACTCGAGACTTTGGGAGCTACCTCTGATGTATGTGGCAATGTTATACCCGATGATTGAATCTTGTTTGGCAGAAGATTTACTCCGTGCTTGACAACGTAGTGGTGCTTCAGGTCAAGATGAGGGGTGGTTGCAAATCCTAATGGAATTTCTCTAGAGGGAAGTCGAACAAGAAGAGCTCATCTGTCTTGCAGTAAAAGGTTTTCATATCAGTGGTGTAAAGGAAGTTGTAAAAGATAAGAGAAGGAATATCCCCGGCTATGGAGAAACAAAGGTATCTACATCAGCCACATTAGTAGATACAAGAAATAGGCCTAGTTTAAACACTTCAATGTATATATTTTGTAATGCATTACATTTTTCTGTAGATCGTTCTAAAGCCAGAAAATTGACCAGAGATGAGAAGTTTAAAACTATTGGGCAGAGTCACTGTTGTTTTGTTTGTCTGAAAGTTGAACACATTGCAAAGAGATGTAAGCTAAAGTATTTGATCTGTGATGGTCAAACAGTATTCTTCTTTGTCCCAAACTAGAAACTAGTGTTCTTAAGTCTGGGGATAAGGACAATTTGAAGAAAGACTCACCTGAAAGTACAAGGGTTCCTGTGGAGAATACATTAGCAAATAATTCTTTCTGTGAAGTACTTCTTCAAACTCTTACTATACAGTTGAAGGGGAAAAAGGGTAATCGAAATGATCGAGCTCTGATAGACACGGGATCCAGATATCATTATTCTGAAGGAAGTGGTAGGACAAATGGGATACACATATATATGGAAAGAACGTATTCAGCATGCTTTGTTTGGAGGAAACCAGTTAAGTGAAGTTTCACACAATCGTTTTCAAATCCATTTGGTAAACATCAAAAACCGTCAGGTATATGAGTTATAAGTTCTTAATTATGACCAAATATGTTGGTCTGTGCCTTCCGCAAGAAAAGATTTGTGTCAGAGAGTAGTACAACTCTTAGGTATAGAAATAAATTATGAGGTTGGACAGGTAGAAATTTTAATATAGGCTGATTTTGAGGGGAAAATATTCACAGGTAGAAAGAGTCGTTCTTAAATGTGGTTTGGTAGCTGTGAACACCTATTAAGGATGGACGCTACTGGGCAAGGTTCCATGTAAGAAGTTACTTTCTCATACCATGACCATAATTGCTTTGTTTGCTAAAGATATGTCTATTTACACACTCTGGGATCTTGATGTTCTGGGAATTGAGTACCCAGAGAAGCGAAGGACAAGGGCTGAAAGAGAATTAGCAACATTAGAACATTTTAAACAAACTGTCAAACGGTATGTGGATGGTCGTTACATGGTTAAACTTCCATGGGTGGATGGACACCCCCCCTCTCCCTTCAAATTTCACAATAGCTCAGAAGCGTCTGGAAACAACATTACGGAAACTGGAATCTCATGAAGTAGAAAGAGCCTAAACAGAAATGTTTGAAGAGTGGAAAAAAGAGGGAATCATAGAAGAAGTGGTTAATGCTAAGTGTAATAAGGGACATTATCTTCCATCAAGGAACATGGTACCACGAAGATTCATCCCGTGTTTGATGCCTCGCAAAGATCAATTCCTACCCTTCGCTGGAGGATTGCTTAGAGGAAGGGCCGAACTTGATTGAACGTATTCGCCTCTTCTGCTTCGCTTCAGAGTGGGAGCTATTGGTGTAATTGCTGATATAAAGAAAGCTTTCTTGCAGATTGTACTTTGTGAAATAAATCGAGATTTCGTACGGCTCTGGTGGAAAATACCGAGTGGGGAAACTTATTCCTAAGACATGCACGTGTGGTTTTCGGCGTTTCACCCAGTCCTTTTCTGTTAGGAGATGTCATTGAACACCATCTAGACTCAGTCTTTAGATATTGTGAAAAAGGTTTTGGGACTATAATGTATTCTCAGAAAAGATTATAAAATTGCAAAAGGGTTTTCATGTTGACAATTGAGTCTCGAGTATAGGTGAGGTGAGCGAGCTACATCAGTTTATGAAAGAATCAACTACTTTGTTGCTAGAAGAAAAATTTGAGCTGAAAGGATGGGGATATTCTGGCTCTGAAGTTGACAATAGTGAAGTCTCGCCTGTTTTAGGTCTGCTTTGGAGGCGTGGAACTTATATGTTGGTCATAAATTCAGCCTTTATTCCTCAAATTGATTTTCAAAGTGTGACTAAGAGAAAAGTTTTGTCTGTTATTCATAAATTGTATGACCCAATTGGTTTCACAGCTCCTGTAACATTGATCGCATAACTGTTGATTCAACAGATGTGGGCCTCTAAGTTGGGTTGGGATGATGAAGTTCCTACAAAAGAACAAAATTGATATTCCCAGATATATCAGCCAGAAGAACGCGAAGCATAGTCTTCACACGTTCTGCGATGCCAGTCAATATGCATATAGTGCTGTTGTATATTTGAGATCGGAGTCTAAGCTTTGCATTGAAGTACAACTTGTTCAGGCTAAGGCCAGGGTAGCACCTATCAAGAAGACCACCATACCACGTCTGGAACTCTTAGCCACTACTATTGGGGCTAGACTGTTTTCCACCATTGTGGAACATTTAGATTTGAATGTGTCATACTTGTTTCTGGAGTAATTCAATTACGGTTTTAGCGTGGATACAAAGAGAGAAGTGGTGGGATACTTTTGTACGTAATAGGGCTCAAGAGATTAAATTATTGATGGCAAAAGAAGATGCCACCACGTTTCAGGTCCACTTAACCCAGCAGGTCTAGCCAGTCGAGGATGCTCTGCTAAGAAATTGATGCAGGTGACATGGTGGGAGGGGCCTGAATGGCTCAAGATGCCTCCAGATCAATGGCCTATGGAAGTTGTTTCTGTTGGGGAAGAAGTTGTCTACCAGTAAAAAAGAAAAGGTGTGGTTACGACTCTACCAAATGTAAAAAAAGATGGTGAGGGGTATTACCGATTATTCTCTGAGTACCACAAAATTCTCCATCTTGTGGGATGGGTAACCAGATTTATTTGTAATTGCAGAAAGCAATCGAAGACAAGGGGAGATCTTAATGTCATTGAAGTGGATGAGGCCGAAGTCCTTTTCATTAGATTTATTCAGAAAGTATCCTTTCAAGACTCGAAATATGAACCTGATAAGTCACTGAATCTATCTGTGGACGCCAAAGATGTTCTACGTCTGAAAACACGAATATCGGAACGAAAGAATATGTCAGATTTCATATATCCAGCCTTATTGTTTTCTGATCATCCAGGTGTAACCAGATTGATTCATGGGACACATATCAAGGTAAACCATGTGAGATTGCAGGGTCTTTTGAACTTTCTTAGAGAAAAGTTCTGGATTGTAAAGGGTAAGAGAACCGTTCACTCAGTTGTTATGAAATGCACTTTGTGCAAACGATTTGCAGGCACACATTTTTATCGGACTGTGCCACCATTACCTTAAGAGATCGTGCGTGACACCATAGTGTTTGTAATCACAGGAGTGAAGTTGGAAGGTCCACTTTACCTATGAGATGGAATAAAAGCTTGAACATGCCTTTTTACGTGTGCAGTGTACCATGCTGTCCACCTGGAACTAGTATCTGCATTGTCTTCGGGTGCTTTCATACAGGCCCTAAGGAGATTCCTGGCTCGAAGTGGAACACCATATGTCATATACAGTGATAACGGGACTAGTTTTGTAGGTACAGCTAATGCTTTTCCTTAATTGGAATAGGAGAAAATTAATGCTTTCAGCTCAGCACAATAAATTGTTTAGAAATTCAATCCTCCTGCTGCTCCATGGTGGGGCGGTTGTTAGGAGCGCCTTATTGGTATAGTGAAATCTTTATTTTTGAGAATATTTGGAAGAACCCGGCTGACTTTTGAGGAACTGACAACTGTGCTATGGGCCTGTGAAGCTATAATGAATTCATGACCTTTACCTATGCATCAGATGATCCTGACAGTCTGACTCCATTGACACCGGCCTTATTCCTTCAGGACCTCAAAGAAGTAGGAGTGCCTGATTGTGACCAATTGGGGACAAATGATCTGAAGAAAAGGTCAAGGTACTTGCAAATCTGCGTGAAGTTTTGAGGAAGAGGTGCATATCAGGGTCAGCTAGCTGCAAACTCAAAGAGCAAGAAGGAATGTTCTTTGAAGTTTGTTGAAGTGGTTCTCATCGGGAGTGATAACCTCAAACGGCTGAACTGACCCTTAGCTGTAGTAGAAGAGTTGTATGCTGGACGTGATGGAGTTCATCGACTGGTTCAGCTGAGAACGGGTACTGGCACTGTCATGAGCCCTATTCAGCAGCTGTACAGTCTTGAGGCAACAGAATCAAACTCAATGCTTGAAGGTACGCGCTTTAGCTTGTCGAATGTGCTGACAGATGCGTCTTTAGAAGAGGGAGATCAAAAACTTTCAAAATATACTTTTCTGGACAAACGGACCAGCAAGATACTTAACATAATGAAATTATTACGTTTTGTGTTAAAGTGTTAAAAGAACAATGATGCTAATACACTGAACTTCATCAAAGTTACATTGTCTGTGAAAATTCCTTAATATGTGTTGTTTTGAGTTAGAAACTCAAGGTGAGAGAATGTCATTTTGTTTCAATAAATGGACTTGTTAGTTATTGTTTCAAAACATAGTTTTTTTATATGTATATGCCTCTAATAATGTTTTATTAAAAATTTTATGTACTTTGTCTTCTTTGTTTTGTTAATTATCGGCATTTTGGGGTCTCTGATATAAAGTACAAACTAAATAGTGTTTATGTACAACGCTTATTTATCTTTACTTAAATATTACGTCAAATTTATTTACGTCGGGTAGACGATAAGTGACATATACCCTCTTATGAGAATCCATTTTTATCATCGTAAATCATATGGTGAATTGGTCCTACATGTATAACTGAATATTATGTAATTCCGAATATTACGTAGTACTAATAGATTTTATATTCACAAAATATTGTTGAAAATAAAAATGATAAAAAAGTGTTTGTTAGTTGATTAATTTGCGAAAATCTCAATAAGCAATTAAGTAAGCAACATATTATAATATATTATGTATTATATGTTTATACATTTCTATAGTCTCGTAGATGGCATTTAGACCTATATTCGGAAGAGAAGAAAAAAAAAGGTAAAGGCATTTAGAAAAATAAAATTGTAGTCTCTTGAGACAAGTATATAAGTTTCCTAGATTACTTACTTAATCAATGGTGTTAGTAGCTATAATATTAAATGTATTGCTGCACTATCCCTGTCTTGAGCTAGTTATATCTATTCTACATCATTACACCATACCTCCCTCAAGCCCATTCTAATGTTATACTTCCATATGCATCTAGGTCTTCCCAATGGGTTTTCCCAGTCAATTCCCTGAAAATTGATGTGGATTATTTCATTTACGCTGCATGTCCTGCCCGCCTTAATCAGGTGGCAGCTTTAGGTCTGAGCGAACCAGATGGCCAAGGGGGTCACCAAAAAGAGAAGCAACCTAGTATAACATAACTTGCGCAAAGAAAATATTACTCCATTAAACCTTATTATTAAAGTAAAATGGTTCATTCCTCAATATAGTCTCTAATCAACCTCCTATTGTAAATTTCTTAATATTAATTATTTCAACATGAGTTGACACTTGAAGAGACTTGTAGGAATCAAATTTCCATGGTTATTTGTGGTCTAATTGTTGGTCTAAAAAGTGTCGACAGAAGCCTCGCCCCTCCTTCTAAAGCGTTCTAAAATGGGACAGAATTATTTAATTCTAGTTTCGATGGAATGTAAAATAGAATTAACCCATTAAAATATAATTAATCCATTAAAATTAATTTCGCTATCATGTTGTGTAGGGTCACAGAAATGGAGCCATGATAATTATACAGGCCCCTATATGTATCAATTGTAACAATAATGTACCAAAAGGATGTGATTGGTATTTGAATTCTAAACATTTTTATGTATTAACTTGACAGGCATTCAATGCCATATCAAGAGGTTGTTCAAATTCCTATTAAATATAAAAAAAATAATCTGCGTCTTGTAGCCGATCGGGTTACGCGCTCATGTACTTATTAGTCAAATGGTTTTAGGGATTCGTAAGGTTATATTTGGAGGAAGTCCGCCCTAATTTGCGTGTAGGGAGAGTGGAAAAGCTTACTAGAAAAACCATCGTCAGTACACCCAAACAAAATTGGATCCTCGATCTCCCGATCATAATTCAGTCGAGTTAACTGTAAGATTAGCGTTTTAGACCTTGGAGCCAACGAAGCGAGTATAAATAAAATAAAATTATTTATTGAATAGAGCGGTTTAGAAAAAATTTATAAAATCTTGTGACCAGTGGTCTTAATTTGATTTGATTGTACTGCAATACCAAGTTTAAAGAATGTTATTATAAACATCTGTATATTAAGTAGAAAACTATTAAATTAACATGATTAATTAAAATTACCGAGGTAGTATTTGACATTAATGTAAATTCAAAATATATAACACAATCCATGTATCCATATATTTGAAGAAATATAATTTTGTGTAACATGTTGACTGTATTATCTGGTTAAGGTCAAGCTTATTGAAGGATTTTCACTCTAAATAATAATAATAATATTTTAAATAACTACTATCAGAAAACTCCACAGAGGTTTAACTAAACTCTGACAATATCTGCTTATGAATTGTACTTTCTGAAGAAATACTAAACGTCTAATTAGTTTCCAAATAATCTTAGAAGAGAAACTATATGGGTTGTACTATCTAAATAAGAAAATGAGTGTCAAATTAGTATGCATGGACAACTGTTAGAACAAGTGATTGATTTAGTGCATCAGAATGTACTATAAAAATGGAAAGATAGCTGGTGACATAGTTGGATGCACGTGGACTATTGCAAAGAATGAAATAGTATCGAAAGAGGCAAATATGTCAGTATTTCAGTCTGTTTTGCACCAAAATTGATTTATGGATCTGAAGCGTGGGTCTGTTAAGAGAAACAGAAAATCAAGGTGAATGCGGTTGGAATGATATAACTAGGAAATGTATGTGGGAAACTTGTATGGACAGAGTCAGTGATGAATGGGTGCTTAAGAAGTGTGGTTTGAAATGGAATACATTTGGTCAATGGGAAACAAGTGTATTGCATTAGTTTGGGCATGTTAAGAGGCTGAGTGTGAGTCGAGTGATGAAGAAAATATAAGAGGTAGACTGTGTGGATCAAATTAATTGATAGGACACGTAAGACATGGCTAAATGTTGTAGATGAATTTGTGAAAAAGAGAAACATTAAGAGTTTTAAGAGTAAAGAGCTTGCATGACTGTATGGATGTTGTTGAAGCGAAGGAAGTTTAAAGTAAGGGAATTGTGGAGAAAGTAAAATATGGAATATGTAAGGAGTTTTTTTTAAGCTATATGCACAATTTCTGGTCTACCACGTAAAAGAATGGCCTGATTATGTAAGTATGTTAACCTATTTGTATGAAGGTAGGTAAAAAAACTTAATAAATACATAAAATTGGTATATATATAATAAAATATCTTTATTAGTAATATATTTTCAATAAAAAAATCATTATTTATTTAAATAAAATATATTATAAAATACTACTATACATGATTATAAATACTATAAGCAAGACATAACCCAATTTATATTTTTAAATAAAAATTAACTCCGAGCCTATTCTAACTAAACTTAAAACAAATGTATATAGACTGATAATAAACATTTACACTTGAGGTACCTTAAAACAAACACGCCAAGAGAGATACCTTATCCTGGCTTAGTGGAAATTATTGACCAAACTCTAGATTAAAATCTACAAATTATAACTGTCCATTAATACAATGAATAAAATAAGTCTGTGATTTTTTTTAAATCCTAATATAATAGTTTTATTTTAAGTAGAGAGAGTTATTTGTACTACATGTTTTTAGGCATTATTAAAATATTTTATTATATGAATCGACACACACCATAAAGAGCTTTTAGTGTTCATTTTAATAATATAAAATCTTTGGTTATCATTTACTAGCCATACAACAATTACCTATTGGCTCAATATCACAGTTTATCCATATAAAAATATCTCAATTTAACAAAGTACTAGAGACAAGCAAGATAGACAATAGGATTTTAAGGAACTTCCAATGACTTTGAAGAAGTTTTAGTTCAACTTAATTTCTTTCTCATTGTGTTCCATTCAACAAAATAAGACTCGGATCATATAGAACCGTAAGCCATTCAATTGATGCTTTATAACCTACTAATTACGAAAATAGGAGATTTTTCTTTATCGGAGGTCAGATGCCTGCAACCTCTTTACGAACGTGACCATGTTCCAGTTTGGTCGATGATTGTTTGGTTGTTGTCTCGTTATGTTTGTGTAGATCATTATGCTCCGGCCGCCAGATTAAAAACTTGTTGTTGAAGACATTTTTGTAGAGGAAAGACACAATGATGGCAGCGCCGATAGGTCCAGCCCAGTAGATCTAGAAACAGTGAGAAATCTAAATATAATGTGGATTGGCTTCACAAATACATGGGAAGATTCATTTGTTTGTTAATTTGTTTATTTCATATTCAATTCCCCCTGTTAGGAGCAAAGGGCACGCTTACTTCTTGAAAATAAACAAATTCCGTTTTTGACTCCCGTTTACAACTTAATTTGAATTTACCAAGTGAGCGGTTTCATTTTGTTCAAGGAACCATACAGAACTAGAAAAGTGAGGATGGTAATTTGGAACCCGTAACTGGACCATTTGGGGAATGAAAGAGGAGGGGGTAAATGGGGAATATCTCGCAAAACCTACAAGGTATTTTTAAATAATAGCTTTATATAAAAATTTACTATATTTAAAATAGAATATAATTAAATTCATTAAGGAATTTGTAAACATAGTTTTTATTGACTTCAGAAGGTTTATGATATATAAAAGGCATCAAATCGATTTTGTTTGATTGAGAGAAAATATTTTTTAACACAAGAATATATTTTTTAAATATCCACAGCCATCATAGCTAATTATAAATAAGGGTTAAATTTGTAGATAAAAATAAGAAAAAATTAACGATGTATTCATACTTTAACGCTATATTAACAATCTGGATGGTAGGGTAGATCTTAGCTTTCTAAATTCAAAACATCCGAGTCCACATGACTCCTCTAAAATTAAGAATTTTATTATCAAAATTAAGCATCATTCTTGTGCGATCAAATTACAAGGCAGTAATAAAACAAATGTCTTTGTCAGTAATTATTTTTTTTGAGCTTATAAATATGGAGTTTTTCCAGAAAATATTGAAATAGCCAAAGTAACTGTAGTTTACAAACAAAGAGTTGTAAATGCATACTAAACAACTACAGGCCTACCGACGTTTTTGGTATTATTCTTAGCTACTATAAAACTGTGGCTAGTAAGATTATTTTACAAAATTAGGCCTAAGTAAGGCTAGTACGGATACAAAAATAGGGCCAACACTAGTGTTGAATTGTTTTGCCTTATTTTTCAAACGCAGGATGTAAATTCATGATAATCAAATTGAAATATGCACATTTATCAATTTTATAAAATGATTTGACATGGTAGGTCACAACCTTTTTAAAATGTTAAAGCAAATCAGATATTTTTTTAAATAAAAAGGCAGTTTCAGACTGATTCCAAAATTATCTCTCGAATAGGAAACAGTATGTTTGCATGAAGACGTATAATAGTGCCCTGGCTTATATTAGTCTAAGAAACTATGTGTATTAAAACCATTAGTATTCCTATTGTATGCAAGTTATTTAGTAAACAAAATTATTATTATTATTATTATTATTATTACTATTAACTTAGCTACAGATAATACAAACACAGTATTCTGTACATAAAGTAAAATAAATGCCTTAATTAATTATATGCAATATAATAGTTAATTTGCTAGGCAGATATAAAATGAGTAGGAATAAGAAGAAAACTAATTAGATCACTTCTCAAAGGTTGGTGCTAATATTAATTCTAGATTGTTTTTCACCTGTTGTCAATAAAAATTCTGCTATAATTACACAGCTGGTAATAAATAATGTCACTCTGATCCAAATAGCTGTTTTTAGGGTAAGTTACTCACCCAGTGACTGGTCCATACTCCAGTCCATACGGCAGGGCCTAGACTTCTAGCGGGGTTCATGCTGGCTCCAGTAAACGGACCCTGAAAATTATATTAAAATTTAATAAAAACAAATTGCTAAACATTTTCAGGATATCTACAAAATAATGTTATTCAAACGCTAATAATATAAAATATACTTTACTGACAAATCTTATTGAGCCCATTCTAATCAATTAGATGTAAAATTACCGTAGCTTCGCGTCTATGTTTAGGCATATTTGTTAGTTTTCCTCTTAAATATTTTGTTGTTGCTGTTGGATTATTACTATTCCCGGTCAAATTTTCATCTGAATCAATTCACCATATCCTCATTTATTTTTAGATATAAATATTACTTAAGCACAAGATATTGAAATCAGTTGTGTTTAGATTCAAATAATCAATTATCTTTTGTTGACTTCTATGTAATTATGTTAGTTAAAATATTTACGTCACTGAAATATTTAATGTATTTATTCAGAGCCATGGATTGTATCAATAATTTGTTTACAACTAGTCTATTTTTTTTAATATGTCTTCTAAAGTGACAAAGCTATTATATAAATCCAATAAATCTTATATTATCAATTAATGTTTTACACTAACTTTTATTCAATAAATTAAATAATTAGTAAATTACTTTTTTGCTAACGTTGACCTCTGAAAGCTGTCCTCTTTCTCTTTATCTATCTCTCTCTCCATCCGTTTAGTTGAGTACGACTCTCAGTCATTCTATGGATTATTTCCCTTCATTAAATTCTGTTCCTTATAGCTTATTTTAACAAAAAAATATTTAAACGATGAAAATATTTATATAAATATTTGATATTAGAAAATTAAACTATCGATTTTCATCTATGAAAATGGTTAACCTACATAAGATATAAGGCAAAATAAATATAAAAGATTTCAACTAAAATATGTAATCAACTGGGACATTTGATATTTAAATTTGAGAGTGTTATTGTATGTTATAATGTGTTATTCAAGCTCATCTACATAAAACATTATTTTCGACATTGTTAATAAATATTTTAGTATTTCAGTTAAAAACCACTTTTGCCATTGTTAATGATTTTGAAAGTTTTTAACGATACATGTTGGTTTCCTACAGGTAGTACTAATCATGCATCCATAAATATTTCAATTTTATAGTAAAAATTAAGTGACACTATGTGATATATGGTTGAATAGTAAATAAGTCTATCAAGATAATCGGTTGGAAATAAATCAGTAGTGATGGGTCCTTTCATGGTTTGTGTAATCAAAGGTCGTTGGCGTGCTTTCAGAAATCATGTGATATCTGGGAAACGATGTGACGTTGAATAACTTCATGGGTAAGATCATCCTCACCTTGAGAAAATTTCAGAGGTACGCGTTTTTAATATCATCAGGTCTAGGTGCCTTACAGAGTTTATAGTGGCTCAGAGGAATTAATTAAAAATTTACTTCTAATGATCGGCAATAAAGTCAGTATTTTCCTTAAATATTTGGCTTTCCTACTTATCACGATATTGATTCTTGGTGAAAGGAATCAAATCAAATTTCTGATCACCCTCTACCAGAACTAGTCCCTTTCAAGCCAGATATCGATATGGTTCGCCCAAACGCTGTTGGATGATCTCGTGAACCAAATAAACTGGTTATTTCTGGTTGATTTTGTCTACCAGGATCCTCAGGATTTGGCCAATAAGTCTTTCCAAACGTGTCTTAGGATAGAATCATGTGAGAAAGATTTTGAGTGGCCCCCTTGTGTTGTGCCTTGTGCCCGGAGTTTTGATCTCTTCATTTATGTTTGCAACTATGAATATCATACCGTTGACTGAAAGATTGAAGCGGGTCTTTCCATCAATACATTCTTAAACCTGTCTCAGTTAGCACAACTCAAATTAGGTTTTGGATGAGAATATATGACGCCTAGGATTCACAAGAACCGGGTTGAAATCTGATTTTATCTCGGCTAAACTGAAGTTTCAATCACCATCCGAGCACACTGGTGATGACAAAGCTAAGAACATATGTGGAGAAAGTTCGTGAGGATGAGAGAGCCATACTCCACTGGAGAAAGTAGTTTTTATATATGAGGTCGTCGATCAATACACCACAATAATCCATGCATTTGGAGCCTATGGGTGGTTCTTCGCTTTGTACCCATCACCCATAGAAATTTGAATGAAACCAGTAGCGTCACATCTGGACCAGCCTCCACAGTTGGAACTAACCTGAGGTAAGGTATCGATATTTGGAGCTTGTACGCACTGGTCCGAATAGTTGATACTTCCAAGTTATATTTGGAGGGGAAAAGCATGTGGCGCAAGGCTTAAAGCCCCTGCTGATCAAGACAGCCCTCCTTTAATCACTCAATTATCCTGCTCGGACCTTATGGTAACAGATAAACTCTACCACTGAAAACCTCTTTGGGTGGTATAGGTGGGTCTTTCCCAACAGCATTTCGTCTACCCACTGCCAATCCAGGTAACTATCCATCTCAGATTTCCGCCTAATCACTCCTGACGTTCCAGAGTGTGGTCCTCGTGGGTGCATAACTATNGTGGTCCTCGTGGGTGCATAACTATAGAAACTGTAGTAAAGGATAATATTCTCCATGGTCAGATAGTAACAAATTGTTCTATGGTAGGGTCGTAATTTCTTTAATAGACTCGATGAAAATTCTTTAAAATCGAATTCAGTTATCTATTTAATCAGATCAGTGGCAACATTTGGTTTCATGAAATAAGATGGTTTGGTAGAACGAGTGGGGAGTAGAAGTAGAGGATTAGTAAGGTGTCAATATGTTGAGAAGATGGTAACCAAAGACAAGTCAGTATCGAGAGGGGAGGGCCATCCGGGACTTGCTTTGGTTGCTTTTTGTCCAAAAGAAGGGAGAGTGGTTTCTTAGTAGTACACCACTGAGTGTTTTCTAGCTGTGGAGTGGAAATCACGGCTACCTTTTGCGACACAATATGCCCTGAAGTTTTTTTACCATCCTTCTAGATATTCTCCCGTCGGTGTCCACCCCTTGTCACCAATACAAACTCAATTTCATCAGTGAGAAAGCTGCCCCCTATTCCTGACTTCATCTTCAAAGGACTCTCCATCAAAGTTATGACTAGACACTCACAAGTTCCACTTTCTAAGATTAATCCCTTGAACGTGTATAGTGCAGAACAAATATTGCACCTGGATTTGAGGAGAACAGATAAATTTATCATTCAAACCATCCTCTAAATTATAAATATTTTTATTAAAAGGCTAAGAAATTATGTATAACTATAATACCAATTGTTTAAGATGAATAGGTAGCACAGGTTAAGTTTTAATATCAGTCAAATGACTTAATATTCCATGCATTATATATAATGCTTGGAATATTAAGTCATTTAAGGATTAAATTATTTATTTTATTATATATATGCTAAATAATAATAATAAAATAAATAATTTAATCCTTGACCAACAATGTCACTGACGTTCTCAGAAATGTACTTTCCGATGGTGTGGGTGAGAGAATATTATAGAGCAAAGAAATTATTTCTATACTTTTTCCAAACAACATTTTTAGGTAGCTTCTAAAATATATATATATATATTAGAAGCTACCTAAAAATGATGTTTAGAAAAAGTATAGAAATAATTTCTTTGCTATATAATATTCCCTCACCCACACCATCGGAAAGTACATTTCTGAGAACGTCAGTGACATTGTTGGTCAAGGATTAAAATATGTATTTTATTATTATTTAGCACCGTGTCTTACTACCCGTTCGGGTTATACGCTTTAAGTACTAACTACGCTAATTGATTAGGAATTAGGAAGGTTGAATTAGAGGAAGGGAGCCCACTTTTGCGTGGAGGGAGATTGGAAAACCATTTAGGAAAGAAAAAACAGCTCACCCGACCAAGATTCCAACCTCGATCTCCCCGTCCTCAGCAGTCGAACTCGACACGACTAGCGCGTTAGCCAACCACACCACCGAGGCGGGTAAGGATGAAATTAAAGTTGTGTATGTTTCCCTAATATTATGAATAAAGATGACAAGGTGACAGTGGATTACCTCAACCGCAGCCACTGTCGTAACCAGGAACCCAAACTTTAGTGGTATCGAATCTTGTTTATTCTCGTTCCTTGCATCCCAAGTGGCGCACACTGTCAAGATTAGCGTCGCTGTTACGATGCCTTCCATAACTACTGCCTGCAATAGAGTGAGGTCCTGGTGTGGCTTGGTGACGCACATTTCGCAGCAGGTTCCATTGGGAGATGCCTCATTCATAATGCGACCAGGTAGTAGCGCCTGAACATAATAAAAACTGACATCATAGCACTTCAGGGGGACCTGAGATTTGATCAGAGAGAAGCATTATGTGACTGAATATTGATTCAAAAAGAGTAATCCTTACCATGTTGGTGCAAAAATACATCTGAGTTCTTGTCAAACTAATCTATCTCAAATAAATAAGCAGATAATATAAATAATTAGATTTTATAGTTTGATCAACTTTAACTTCGTTTTGTTAAACTATGACTTAGCATACGGTGTGTAAAGTAGGAATATAATATAGTTTGTCAAAAAGAGATTGTACCTTTTCAGGGTAAACGAAGGGTTAATGTTATATTTTATTTTGAATAAACATTATTTGTTCTATCACTGAGTTTTACTAGCGGTTCGGGCTATTCGTTTATGTACTAATTACGTTAATGGTTTTAGGAATTAGGAAAATTATATTTAGAGGAAGTGTGCCCAAATTTTGCGTGGAGGGAGAGTAGAAAATAATTTTGTAAAAACCACCCTCAGTAAACCAGACCTGTATTCGAGGCTCAATCTCCCCGTCACCGGCAGTCTAGTCTACTGCAAACGTAGTACCTTATACCATGCAGCCACCGAAGCGGGTATGAATAACATTGAATTATTTATTTTACAGAGGGCTTTAGAAAGAAGTGATAAACATTTGTGACCAGTGGTTAATTAGATTTGATTGTAATGCCCTACTAAATTTAAAAAAAATTAATTATAAACATCTGTATAGGTATAAAAATATTCAATTAACTTTACTGAACAAAAATTATTAAGGTAGTATTTGACACTAATATAGCTCAGAATGTACCACATAATTGATGTCTCCATTTTTTGTGAAATGTATAGTTTTTGGCAACATGGTGACTGTATTAACTGAATAGGGTCAAGCTTAGTGATGGATTTACAACACTTAACTATGATGAATATGGGGGATAACAACTTGTAAAAAACTTCACAAAGGTTTTACTACACTAAAAACAGTATCTGCGTGTTAATTAAACTATCTGTAGAAATCTTAAACGTGTAAATAGTTATCAAACAACCTTATAAGAGAAACAATATGGGTTGTACAACCCGCAGATGATTCAACCACTTGATGGTATCCCTAAATGATGGCAAGATAAACATGTGGGTTGTACTACCGTCAGATAAGAGAACTTCATGATAGTCGCCATACATTCAGAGTAGATATACATTTAGTT
>CABFOV010009359.1:2557-14359 GCA_902141375.1 Timema poppense
TTCCCAACGTTGCAAATTACATAAAAAAATCAAGCGTTTTTTTTTTTTTTTAAAAGTAATAACTAATAAGCTTGCATTCACACACAAATTACAAAAGTCTGAACTGTCACTAATTTTTACTAATAATTCAGTGATTTGGACAACAGGGTGTCGAAAAGTCAGGGAATTTGACCAAAGTTCTGGAATTCTCACATATTCACTAAAATAATAGGCCTAAGCTACTTTCATTTACGTTACTAATCTGTCAAATTATCATTTTTCTCCCATTTAGTATTGTGATTCTCATTTAATACAGTTGTCCATTTTGAGTATACTAATCTCAGTTCTAAAGTTCAATATGGGATTTACATCTCACCTTTCCACTCCTCTAATGCGTGTCTTTAGCCAAAGTTAAGTCATTAGCCTATGTCAGGCAATCTTTAACGTCTAAAAATGATATAATTGAATTCTAACTTTGATCGCACTACTCAACAACTATTTGCTTTGACTTCGATTCAAATTTAAAACAAACATTTATCTTTATTATTTTCTGTCAGGTATTCTTTTCTATGAGCAACGACAACACCACAGGCTATGCTGAGAACATTTGTTCACGAGTCTTGGCTCACAACTGGTGTAATCTGCGCATGTGCATACCCACATTCATGGACTGTACGAATGCACACACAACCCCCTACCTCTTTTGTGTTCTTGTCTTGCCGGATGCTCGTTACCTCGAAGACCGTCATGTAGTATCGTGTGTTATTTTCATTTATATTGTCTTGAGTAGTAAAGTGTTACTTTGTTCATTTGGACATTCACGTCTTTGGTTTACTTTATAACATTTCTAACAGGTGGGTCTAGGTGTGTGAACAAAATAAGTACAAGTTAAAAATTAAATATCAAACTGTGACTCACAGATCATAGCGTGTGTGAAACCGCCATTAACCATGATGAATACGAACACAACGAGAATTGAATGGCTCAACAAACAAAGTTTCGACATGCGAAAACTGCAAAAGCAGACTGTGCTAGTGAAAAACGACATGTGGCAATTTGTTATCTGCACAAATGCAAAACCGGAACCCGGTGATAACAAGGAAAATGCCTCCAAGGTGCTAGAATGGGAAAGAAACGATCAGAAGGCAAGATCGAACATAGTCTTGTCAATATCTCCAAACGAGCTTAAACAGGTTAAGAACTGTGACACATCGCGTGCCATGTGGACGAGGTTGCGAGAAATTTATCAGTTCCAGCCTGGAAAGCAACACTTTTGAAGAGATTGAATTTACTCAAGATGGCGGACGGTGGAGACATACTCGTCAACCTGAACAAATTCTTCGACACCGGTGACAAGTTAAGTGACATGGACATCGACATACATCCAGATCAATATAATATAATACATCCAGATCAGTTAGCCATTATGTTGCTGTATAGTTTACCTTCGACATTAGAAAATTTCAGGTGCGGGATCGAGTCACGTGACGAGCTACCAACCTGGAGGGCCTATGCGCTAAGATCATCGAAGAAAATGATGCTCGAAAAACTAATACGTGCAGCGAAACGTCAGACGCCATGTTCATAAACAGAAGTGGTAAGTAAAATTATTCAAAAAGGAAACCGGGCGAAAACAAAGGTGATTTCAAATTGCAAAAATCCTGAGATAAAGTGCGATGTTACACTTGCAAAAAGCCGAGACATATAAAGTCTGAATGATGGTACAATGGCAAAAACAAAAAAAAACACCGGAAACTGGAAACATGTGTTTTCATTCCGCCGACACATCAGTGTAAAACCATAGATGGTGTCTTGATAGTGGTGCTACGACTCATTTGTGCCGCGAAATCAGCGTCGAGAAGTGTGGTACGTTAAATCTCGCGAACAACTTGTCGACAGAAATCACCGGGAAAAGGAACGTTACTGTTTACTGCCTATGTATCGGGCAACAAGAAAAACGTCACAGTGAATGATGTGCCAGATCTGATCACTAACCTCTTATCTGTCAGTAAGATTACCAACCGAAGCTTTGATGTTATTTTTAAAGAAAAATGCGCGGAATTAGTGAACTTGAATGGACAAGCCATGCTGACAGAATTGGGGATCCATACTATGTGCGCCAGTTTGAAGAAGACACTCGTATCGCATCTCCCCCCTCAAAAACAGGTTAGAGTTCTGCTCAAATTATTACACAGAAGACTCGGACACGCGAATACGAGATACATCATAGACGCTGTACGCAAAGAGGTCGTGACCGGAGTGCAACTCACACAAACAATGACTAAACCAGACTGTGATTTATGTTTGAAGGGGAAAATGTCTAGGGCTACGTTTCCTAAGCGGTCTGAACGAAAAAAACAATTATTGGACCTCATCCACACGAACATATGCGGGCAAATGAGGACAAGTTCTCTAGGAGATGCAAAGTACGTTGAGTTTATTGATGACTCCACAAGATGGTGTGAAGTGAGGTTCCTGAAGTCAAAGGTTGATGTTTTCAACGCGCCGGTGGAGTACATAGCCCTCGTAGAAAATTAGCAGAGCATAAAGGCCAAACGCTTACAATCTGATAATGGTTAAGAGTACACAAGCCTAGAGTTTGATCAGTACTTGAAGAAGCAAGGGATCACCCGAAGACTGACTGTTCCTCATAACCCAGAACAGAATGGTGTAGTTGAAAGGAAAAATCGTACACTTCACGATGCAGCAAGATGGTTGTTAATATAGTCCAAATTGCCAAATTCATTTTGGGCTGAGGCAATCAATACTTCTAACTACCTACAAAACCACTCACCCACCAAAAGCTTAAATGGTCTCAGACCATTTAGGCATGGACCAGTAAACCACCCAATATCTCACACTTGAGGGTATTTGGCAGTCATGTCTTTTACCTTGATCGAGAACATGGCAAAGGAAAGCTTGAGCAGTGGGGTCAGGAGGGAATTTTCCTTGGATACTCAGAGGAATCTAAAGCCTTCTGCATTTAGTCGTTAGAAAAGAGGAAGGTAATTATCATCCGCGATGTAAAATACTTAGAAGACGAGCTTAAGGACAACGATGATGCTAATGTTGACGGTTCGAAAACTTCAACTGACGACTGCTCAAAGCAAGATCAACATCACGTGGACCTTGAACAAAATCCTCCACAAGAGGAAGAAAATCTGACATTGGCCTCAGACGACTTGAAGCAAAAACAGGACTTTCGTGGCTTCGGTCCTGATGCAGAGCCACTCATACCCGTCGAACACGACATTCCTTGCAAAGTGGATGACAACAACAACATCATTGAAGCTCGAACCTCACACTAACCAAGAGGACGTGGTCGACCAAAGGTTGTAAGGACAGGCTCAAGGGGAAGGCTGAAGAAGATTGATCACCCCGGTGTCCCTGAACAAACTGAAATCGTTGAGGAGGTCGAGCAAACTTTCATCTCTGAAGTGCCGATGAATCAGGCAATGATGGGTCCTGATGCTTCAGAATGGTTCCAAGCTATCATAAGTGAGATGAAATCTGTTCTAAAAAATAATACATGGAAGCTTGTCGATCAACCTGAACAAGTAATAGTCATCAAGTGCCGCATGGTATTGCGTAACAAATCACAACCCGATGGCACAATTGAGAAGAAGGCAAGGTTGGTAGTACAAGGATTCAACCATCAACCTGGCATTCATTTTTCAGAGACTTTTGCACCCGGGGCACAAATCGGATCCATTCGTCTCATGTTATCACTGGCAGCGCTATTCGGCATGAAGGTCAGACAATTTGGTGTCACTACAGCCTACTTGAATGGTGAACTTGAAAAAGAAATCCATATGGATACTCCTAAAGATTATGAGAAGATATTACAAAGCATCATACAGTTCGAGGGTAAAAGCTCGACCGTGGCAACAAGGCCAGGGTCATGTTGAATGAATTCAGAAAAGGTAACAAAGTGTGCCTTCTGAAAAAGTCCCTGTATGGGTTGCGCCAAGCAGGCAGGAGCTAGTACAACAAGCTGGATAAAACCCTTGTGAAACTTGGCGCCTCTCCCGCAAAATCTGATCCGTGTTTATTCCAAATTGGTTCAGGGGAAGACGCAACATTGATAGCGACATAGATAGATGATATTCTAATTGCCTCTAAAAATCCAAAAACAATCGCTGACCTAATATTGGAACTGGGTAAGCATTTTGAGAGAAAGGATCTTGGTTACGCGAAGTGTTGTTTGGGCATTGAGATTGAGCAGGGTGATGTGTACATCTCTTTACAACAGCGAGGCTATGTACGGGAACCTATTGCTTGTTTTAACATGACCGACTCTAAACCAGTAACTACTCTTATCGACCCATGTGCAAGACTGAAGGGAAGGCAGGAACCAAATGAAGACGAGAAGCTCCCTTATCGTGAATTGGTAGGAGCCCTTACTTACCTGTCCACATCAACCTGGCCTGACATTGCTTTCGCTGTCAGCTACTTGGGTCAATTCAACAATCATTATGGGGAAAGTCATTGGAAGACAGCCAAGCGGATTCTCAGGTGCCTGAAGGAGGCACCTGATGTCGGACTAACCTGCAGGACAGATTCTGAAAATTTGAAAGGGTTTGTAGACGCTGATTGGAGTAATTGTGCTGAGGATAATCAATCCTATACAGGCTATCTATCTATGTTCAATGGAAGACTGATTTCTTGGGACTCTAGGAATCAAAAGACAGTGGCTCTGCCCACTACAGAAGTTGAGTGTATGGCCTTATCAGAATGTGTAAAAGAGACCATTTTTATCCAACGCTTTTTCCTTGAGTTGGGCCTCAACGAGTTGGCAGATCTATCAATCTATTGCGAGAACCAAAGCTTGCTGAGACTGGCCGAGAACCCAATATCCACTCCCAAGAGCAAACACATTGACATCCGCTACCATTTTGTCAGGGACATGCTGCAGGACAAGTCTTTTATTGTGCGTCACATATCGACTGAGCATCAAGTAGCTGATTTTCTGACCAAGTCTTTGCCAAGATCAAAGCATTCTTAGTGCACAAAATCTGCTGGGATGGCTGCCATGACATGAGGATGTTATTTATTCTCATGATCCTTGACTCGAGGGGAAGTGTCAGGTGTTCTTTGCTCTGAGCAACGACAACACCACAGGCTATGCTGAGAACATTTGTTCACGAGTCTTGGCTCACAACTGGTGTCATCTGCGCATGTGCATACCTACATTCATGGACGGTACGAATGCGCACACAACCCCCTTCGTCCTTGGTGTTCTTGTCTTGCTGGATGCTTGTTACCTCGAAGACCATCATGTAGTGTTGACTGCTATTTTCATTTATAATGTCTTGTGTAGCAAAGTGTTACTTTTTTCATTCGAAAATTCACGTCTACGATTTACCTCATAACATTTCTAACATTTTCATTTTCTGCTGTTATTTCCATAGTAAATTAGTGTTTGCATAAAATAATATAAAATAATTAAATAACATTTTGTAATAAACCAATTTATCTTAAGTCAAAATGCATTAATTATCTTTGAAATAGAGCATTTTGTAAATCATATCTACTACCATACCTAAATTTGCATAGCCATGCAAAGTATAATACTTTTATCCAACACTGAACATTTTTTAAATATTTGAACTTTGAATTGAAAAAAAAACAACGGATTTTACACACCCCTCCTTATTAGCTCTAAATAAATGTGATTCAAAATAAATATATATAAATGTTTGATCCATATTGTTTTTAATTTGTATGTTTAATTTGAGTGTCATTGTGTTAGGGGATGGAAATTAGGAGGTTAAATATGTGGGAACTTAAAAATCAAGCTACTTTCAGGTTATCTTAAATATCATATTTGACCTAGTAGTAGCCGAGCACGTGATAGCAGCCATAAACTCTTTAATTATAGCTGGGGTCAAAGGTAAAGTTATTAATAGTAGCTGGGGTCTTAATAATGGCCAAGCTAACTTAATTGTTGCCAGTACATAAGTATTCTGAACATTTTTATGGGCTTTACACTAAACAATTTTCCTAGTACCACCTTGTTCTGACTTAAACTCCTAGCCAAGCTTTCCTAATAATCTCTGAATTTTACTTCATGGAAGGGCTCTTCATTTTTATTGGTTTCAATATTCCTAAAAAAAAAAATTTCTTGTGCTTGTCTATAAGAGTACTGCATTGAATGTTAAAAATTGATTTTTTTTTGCCAGGTTCAAAACACTCCCTCTCCTACAATTGCTAACACCCTGAACACCCAAGATGGACTAGCTGGTGCATTAGCAAGAGCTCTTGCGGAACGATCAAGGGCCATTCACTCCGACAGCAGCACCTCTAGTGATGACGATGATGATGAATGGGAAGATTAGACCTAGACAGACACCATCTTGACAAGAACAACATTTTGGAAAACACAAGTGTTATTTTTAAATTAGTTTAATGTGACACCTAGAATCACGAATTGAACGTCTGACCCATATGTTAAGCTCTACCAATAAGCTAACTAGGATTTGTCTCACGCAAAGGCTATATATTTACATTTTGTTCTGAAAATGACATGATTTTCCACTAAGCTGCTAAAGGTTGATTATTCTTCATTTTCTAACCTCGCTTCCAATCTTGTCAATTTTCCCCAATAAGTTGACATATAATAGAAGGGAATATTATGCTACTCTCTATAAAAAAAATCTTTAATGTCAAGATACATGATTTTCTATATGGAAGAAGGCACGGGCTAGAGTATTAAGAACTAATGCTTATGGAATTGATTGCCACTTGTTTGATTGACATTTCCTAATGAACGAAATTTATGTTGGAAGGGTTGGGTGATGGGCAATCTCTATCAAAAATGGTCTTAATTATTATATAAGAATAATATATAAATACATATAAAAAATTAATATATGAAAACCCTGATCAAATCTAAATGGGAAAAAGGCAACCTAAAAGGCTAGTTTAATTAGACCTTAATAGAAACAAATAAATTATTTTCTTTATAATGGAATGTATAAAAATAAAGAAAAAGGAAAAATAAACTCATCACATCATCAACTGTTTCCAGCCTAGGGCCGAGTCATTTTAATAAAATGCCTCCATCTTCCTCTATCCTTCCAACACTCTTTCTCCTTTAATTTCTTCCGTTCTTCTCTCACTTGAAAACTTTCTGATCTGCTCCTCCCTTCTCTTTCTTGGCCTCTTCTGCAGTCTTTATCTTACATACATTTCCAATATTTTCTTCAGTATCCTCTAATTTCCATCCTCATTACATGCCCATACTATCTCAATCTTGCTTCCTTTGCTATCTCATATACTCCCTGTACCCCAACTCTTCCCTGGATAACTTCATTCCTATTCTTGTTTCTCCTTGGGGCAGCTCACATGCTCTTCACAAACTTCATTTCCATGTCCGCCACTTTCCTAGTCTCTTACATTCAATGTCCATGTTTCTGCTGCATATGTGACAATAGGTACAAAGTACGCCCTATACAATACTTCCTTACACTTCAAGGGTACTTCTCTTCTCCATATCAGGTATCTTACATACCTGTAGAACAACTCTCTCTCCTGTCCTTTTCTCATTAGATCCTCTCTACTTCCACCTTTCTCCTCAATCACGCTTCCAAGATATTTTACTTTCTGTCCTTTTCTCAGCTCTACTCCATTCAACTTATAGCTTAATTAGCCCTTGTCCTGTTCCTTGTCATTACCATCACTTCAAACTTAGCCATGCTAAATTTCATTTCACATATTTTCACTTCCTCATTCCAATCTTGTAGTTGTTCCTGTACTTCCTTTTCCTTCTCCCCCCATACCACCAAGTCATCAGCAATCATCATGGCTAGAATTTTTTCCTCCCTTGAGTTTTCCTGCTACTTTGTTCATTACCATTTCCATTTCCATTTCCATTACAAATAGTCACGGTGAAAAGGCACTCCCCTGCTTCACTCCAGTTTTTATTTGGAAGCACTCTGTAATTCCATTCTCCGTCTTAACACAACTCATGTTATCCTCATACATGCTTTTCACTCTGATTACTACTTTTCTGTCGCTTTCCAAATTGTATTTCTACCCGCCCTATCATATGCCTTCTCTACATCCATAAATACCATTATCAAACCTTTCCCATATTCATTTCTTCTTTACATCAGCTGTCGAATGGCAAAGATTAAGTGTATTGTAGGACTTTGTTCCATAAATCCATGCTGTACCTCTCTACACTTTACTTTCATTTTATTTCTTATTTGCTTTTCCATAATCTTCTCATATATTTCGGTACAGTGGCACATCAGTGTTACTCTCCTATAATTGTGTGAAAATAAAAGGGGGGCAATATTTCAAGGCCAACCATTTGAGTGCTCCTGTTAGTCTATTGTTAACCTGACAGGGAGGCAACCCAGACAGAATAGAGATTACAAGGGATGTTAGTCTAGAGAACATTTAAGGGGTGTCAAACCTAAATGACATTTAAAAGGTTTTAAACCTAGGAAACATTAAAGGGGTGTGTCAATCCTAGATAAGATTAAAAGGGGTCAAGAACTAATTTTATCGTTCATTACTTTTGTGTTATTTTATTAAATTTATTGTTGTATAGTATGAAAGTGGGAGAGGTATGAGTGAGACTAATATTAACATTCAGTATACAGCCAGTCCCTGTGATGGATGGAGTAAAGGTGTCGCTTGTAGGGTCAGTTGGTGGCTTGGTAGACTGATGTGCAATAGTACCTTGTGGCTCAATGAGGAAAGCAACAGGAATCAACAGCACTCCTAATTTACCTATAAGTCATTCACGATCTAAGTTTACCTGGATGACAGCTCGAAATGTTACTAGAAGTAATCCCTAATATATCAGTACGCCAACAGCTGACATCTATCACTTTGGATGTCTGTAATGAAAACAGATGCTAATATATTAATGTGATAGTTAACCACAATAATTTAGGCCAATATTATTTATATATTTATTTAAGGTCGGACACAAAGTTTATTTATAGTTTTATTCCCCTTTAAAAAAATATTAACACCACTTCACAAAAACTTCTAACGAACCTAGCTTTAAAATGGCGATTGACGAATGTAAACCATGTGGTTGAACATAACGGTAAACAAGTTTTTTACATTGATGCAGAAACTCAGTTGATGAAAATATTTTATTCAGTTAAATATTTCAAAATATGATTATATAATCATAAAATCATTTATTGTATGTAAAAAAATGACAACAATTTTCTCTTTTCCAAGTAAATACGATGCCTGTATTAAAAGGTATTGATATGTGCACTATATTACACAAAATCAGTAACATTCCAAAATGAAAAATAAGTACTTTTAATTATGTTTAAAATATTGTTTCGAGTTTGATAAAAAGAAATTATTCAGAAAAATGAAATAGTATGAGAAAACTTAAGTTTACGTTAATTTAAATGTAATATATAACAGTAATTAAAGATCTTTACATTTATAACAAAACTGTGATCTTTTACAAGTGTTGGCAACTCAAAACCTAAACATATGATTTTCAACAATTTTCTCTTTTCCAAGTAAATACGATGCCTGTATTAAAAGGTATTGATATGTGCACTATATTACACAAAATCAGTAACATTCCAAAATGAAAAATAAGTACTTTTAATTATGTTTAAAATATTGTTTCGAGTTTGATAAAAAGAAATTATTCAGAAAAATGAAATAGTATGAGAAAACTTAAGTTTACGTTAATTTAAATGTAATATATAACAGTAATTAAAGATCTTTACATTTATAACAAAACTGTGATCTTTTACAAGTGTTGGCAACTCAAAACCTAAACATATGATTTTCGAACTGTCATCCAGGTAAAAACCTATCGTGAACAGACTATAGTAAGACTTTTCAGTGCTTGCTAGGTTTTCAGATGCCAGTGGAAATGTTTAGGATCCACCGAAACTTTGGGTTGAGTACTAATCAACATACAAACAAAAGTAGGCCTTGCATATTAGAAAATGAGAACTACACTTTGAAATAATAGAAACTATGAAAGAATCAAATTATGACCTTATTTATTAATCACGCCATTATTTTACCCTTTCTAATAATAACACTGTTTTAATATAAAGGAATATAATCTTTACACTGCCCAGCTAACAATTTCATGCAATTTTTAAATTTAAATTTCTTTCAAAAACATATTGTGAAATTTAAAAAAAAAATGATCTAGGTGAAACCTGTTGTTTAATAAACTGGATCAAAAGTCCCTCTCAATTTTATGGAATTTTATTTTAGATTCAGTCTTGTTTTATTAATACCAGCTCAAATAACTGTTTTGAAGTAATTTTTTGCATTTTGCATACTTAGATATAAAACCACATTTTCATTAGGAATTTACTGATTTAAATTATTTATCTCAAAAATGTAAGAAATTTTACTATTCATTTTATACTATTCGGTATTTGTTCGAAATTTTGATATTCGATTTGAAATTATTTGATTCAATAAATAATCCTATTCGCACCCTCCTAAAATACAGTGTTTGTTAAATATGCCGGGTAAAAAAACAATGCCTTTTTTAGCTTATATTTTATGGCTCATCTACATCGAGTCACATATGCTTGTTGGAGTCGTAATTTTGACTGTCAACATCGAATTTCGCATTTGCAGTAGTGTCGGAAGGAGATGAACATATATTCCGTTCATGATAGGTTTTTACCTGAATGACAGTTCGAAAATCATATGTTTAGGTTTTGTGTTGCCAACACTTGTAAAAGATCACAGTTTTGTTATAAATGTTAAGATCTTTAATTACCTGTTATATATTACATTTAAAATAACATAAACTTAAGTTTTCTCATACTATTTCATTTTTTTAAATAATTTCTTTTTATCCAACTTGAAACAATATTTTAAACATAATAACTATTATTATTATTATTATTAGCACCGTGTCTTACTACCCGTTCGGGTTATACGCACTTACACCAAGGTGTTATGGTAGGGTGGTTGTGAGATGAAATTAGGGACCTACAGTTTAACGTGGAATCCGAACCACGGTGGAGACCTGGCATTCACAAGATGTCTTGTCAGATAATCATAATTAAAAGTACTTATTTTTCGTTTTGGAACGTTATTGATTATGTTTAATATAGTGCACAAACCAATACCTTTTAATACAGACATCGTATTTACTTGGAAAAGAGAAAATTCTTGTTTTTTATTTTTACATACAATAAATGATTTTATAATTATTTTATCGTATTTTGAAATATTTAATTGAATAAAATATGTTCAATCATATGGTTTAGATTCGTCAGTCGCCATTTTGAAGCTATGTTTGTTAGATGTTTTTGTGAAAGTGGCGTGAATATTTTTTTAAGTGGAATAAAACTAAAAATAAACTTTGCGACCTAAAATAAATATATAAATAATATTGGCCTAAATTACTGTGGTTAACTATCACATTAATATATTAGCATCTGTTTTCATTACAGTACATCCAAAGTGATAGATGTCAGCTATTGGCGTAGGTGTTATATTAGGGATTACTTCTAGTAACATTTCGAGCTGTCATCCAGGTAAACTTAGCTCGTGAATGACTAATAGGCCATCTCTTGTGTTGGAACACCTTGCGTTCAGCCAACCAAAAACAAATATGGTTGCACTACTAAAATCAGTTAACGTGAATATTATAATATAATCTAGGAAATCACAGAAATCTCTATAAATATTTACTCATATGACTCTATAAGGAAAACCTCTTTTCGCTTTATGAGGCAATTGTATTATATTTGGAAGAAGGTACAGGAAAGGTGGATAGAAACATATAAAAGGGGGACAAACACAATATGGCCTTTACAATGAAAAGAAGAACACAGTTCACACTTT
>CABFOV010009361.1:1581-12299 GCA_902141375.1 Timema poppense
AAAAAAAAAAAAAGCCCATAACATATTTATTTTAAGAATTTCAATTCAAAATATTCACCATTATGAGATTTCTAAAATATTAATACATAAAAACTTACCCGAACTGGTGGGCACGTGGACTAAATGTCGAGCTCATATAATCTGACTTACTTATGGGGAGGTCAGGATTCAAATCTCCGCTGGGTGTACTGAGGATGGTTTTTTCCAGAATGGTTTCACACTCTCACTCCGCACAAATGTGGGTAAGTTTTCTTTAAATTATACCTTCCTCATCCTTACCCTATTAATGTTTTTAAATGTGGATAGCCCCAAAGTATAATAAGACGCGGAGCGAAAGATTCAACATTTTATACGATATATTCGTTTTAAATTCAGTTTTTACATGCGTACTTAAACAATTTGGTCTCTTAAGAATATTAATCTTAAATTGTAGCCAAAAAATAAAAGATATAATATGTAAAGTTGAAAATCACTGTTTAAAACAACACAACTTTCGTTTAACGAAACAGTGCGTTGATAATTCTATTTATTTTAAGAGTAAACTTGCTTTTAAAATTTGTAAATATCTGTTATGAGGTTTATATTTTGGAGTTGTGTGAATATATTGTAAAGTTAACTTCCTTACAAGTGTGTAATAATGGAATATGTCACCACCTTCAGGTTGACACTATTTTAATACCGTATTTTATTACGGGTTGTCTTTTTTATTTGGGGTTTTAACATTGTTGAGTTTAATAATAAGTTATACATGTGTGTAGTTAGATTAATTAATTGTTTTTGAGTCTTGACAATTGTCATCCACGATTAGATATCACAGTTAATGCTGGTTCCCGTTACAGGGACCTGCGCTGACTAAAAATGTTTGAATCGTAAGGGATCCTAGATTGTTCCTGGCGTGAAATGTTTAAGGTCCCGATTAAGATTCATTGATTTTACTGAAAATATGTATTTTTATGGCGGGAAAAAGCTAGGACAGCTCGGTGACTACAAAGCAAGTGAAGTAGCCTACACTTGCGAAAAAGATATATCTACGAAGTCTTAGCTTCTAGAATATTCCTTGAGTAACGGGATACGGCTGTCTTTGAGCCCCTATCTTCTTGCTTTCAGAGAAGACTTTGCCTGGGTGACCGATGGATAAAGACAGAAGGCTTCTTCACCAAGTTGACATTTACTGCTGAAGATCGTGTGAATTTTGAATAATATCACATTAAATCATATATTTTTATCTATAAATTAATAAAAAGGATATAAAAAATATAACAATTACAATATCATTATTAGAGGTTGCCTTTAAAGACCCAAGAGTTTCAGCAAGTTTGATCAAAATGCGTGCATTAGTACAACGGCTTTAAAACACACATGCTCAAATTTTTAAAATACATTCACTCTAATTTTATTAGTCTTATTCCTATTAAAGGCTCGCAATAAATCTAGTTTAGCTAAAATAGCCATCTTATCATTTAACTTTCTGCTAACCCCATTTACTGTAATACTTTATCCTTGGGTATTATATTCAATTTTATAACAATTTACGCTTGAAATGTCAGACACCTTAACTCATTCGGGGACTATCCGCTTCGGTGGCCGTGTGGTCTAACAAGATACGCTCGCTGAAGACCAGACTGCCGATGACGGGGGTGGGGGTGGGGGGGCGAGGTTTGAAACTCGGCCGGGTATACCGAATATTGGATTTCCCAATATGGTTTTCCACTCTCCCTCCATGAAAATTTGAATACATTTTCTATAAATATAACCACCCTAATCCCAAAAACAATTAGCGTAATTAGTATATAAGCGTATAACCCGAACGGGTGGTTAGACGTGGTGTTAAAATAAACTCTGTCGGTAGCATGTCTGCCTAGTGATATAAGGTTCTCGGGTTGGGTTCCCGACACGGCCAAAAAATGTATTATTAGTAAAATTGTGGTTTTCCTTATCGCAGATATTATTTAACAGCTGGGGAATGGGTTTTGTGCCTGTTCTAGATTTAAGTTAATAAGTTGTGTGTTGATATAATCAATCAGTTCTTTAAATAACTGAATAAACACTATTAAATCATTATTTCTACACATTTTTAGATATTTTTAACTGTGTTATATTAGACTTATGTTTAAATAAATAAATACTGCATCTTTGAGAATGTTGAGTAAATCCTAACTGGTCTGGTTAACCGGTGGTGGGAAGTCAATTTTTGAATCACGGCTTGGTGTATTGAAGAAGGTTTTTCCTAAAGGGGTCTCCACACTTCTTCAAAATAAATACTACTACATTTACTATAATTTCTACTTCTCTCATCACAACCCAATTTGGATCAATATTCGGATAGAACTGAAGAGTAGCTAATCCGTGGTGCAAAAAAAACAACCTCCTTTGTGTTATTTAAAAATATTCCACTTTTCTTAGAACGCGTATTGGAAAGTAATTAGAAATTACTACTTATGCATACAAGAAGTAAACATTATTGTAATTTGGAATATGGTGCCGATTAGCTGAAAGGCGTTGGAGTTAAATATTCTACCTTTTTCAACCACAATTATATTTTAACATTTATTTTTTTAGAAAATTGTTGGGGCTTTGAAGCAGTGAAAATGAGGACGTTGTAAGGATACCACAGCATTACCAACAAATTAGAGATATAAAATAATTATTGTTAATTCAACCATGTGAGAATAATGTCTTTAGAAACCCGCAATGGTGAGAACCCTGATCAAGGCAGTATTTTAGTTTATATAAATTAAAACTCAAGCTAGTGCAGAAGTATTTTTTCATCCATGGGTTTCCCACTCTACCTTCAAACAAATTAGGATGACATTTTTATAAATTATATTTTCCTTATCTCCAACCCATCAGTATGAATATGCAGACAGGAAACAATCTTAATAAAAAGAAAATTGCATTGGACTTTCCATCAACACCAAAAGTCTCCTAAGTTTTGTTTTAGAATCTCGGGAGTGGACCTACGTCTAAGATCTATATAAAGGTGGTGGCTCACAAAATAGTTTAAAGGTACCGGATATTATTAGCTTATAAATGTTTAGAACTTGAAATAGAAACAAATTGTCCTGTCTTAAACGTATAAAGATATTAAAAAAATACAAAATGTTACTTTGCTTTACTACCTGTTTTGACTATTAATGTAAAAATAAAACGGTCTCGATTTTAACAATAGTCTTATAGTAGTGACTAGAAGAACATGTGAGCTCAATATTCAGTGAAATAAAATCCGGGAAACATAACATAAGATACAGAATGTTCGGAAAACCATAGCCCAAACTGCATATACAGCTTGTTTGAACCAAATGTAGTAAGAAATCCCTATACATTTACATCCAAAGAACTATGCTAATACCTTTAAATTGTGTTCCAAGTTTCGGTGTACACCGCCTGGAGACAAAAGATGTTCGAGCATACGTGTACAATAGGTTGCATAGGAGCCAGGCGCACGGCACTACACACACATCAACATCTTGGAGCACGGCAGCAGAACATATCAAAGTTAGTAGTAAATAGCACACCAGTCCATCTAGAAACGCGAATACGTTCTGAGGGTCATCATTAACATCACAGAAAGTGCTTGCCATTATTACATGTGCAGTGCCGTGTGCCTAGCTCTTATGCAACCTGTTGTACGCACACGTTTGAACAGTTTTACTCTCCCAGTGCTGTATGCCGAAATTTTGAACACAATTTAATGTTATTAGCATAATTTTCCTGATGTAAGTAAACCAGTATTTTGTATTACATGTGCAGTTTGGGCTATGAGTTTCCGAACACCCTCAATAAGAGAATAACCCGAATGGCTAGTAAAGCTCGGTGCTAAAAAAGTCACATTATCTGAAACCCTCAAATATTTGTCCATCAATTTGTGACAATTATCTACACCCTTGCTCCAACGTCTTAGAAACCATCCAGTTTTTGCGCAGTTATATTAATCACACTAATATCTTAGTAATGAGGAACCTCACCACTACCGGAAAGGCTGACTAATATTAGCTTGGCCTTTATACCGGGTGCTCACCAGCACGAATCAGTGACGATTGCTAGCAAAACTGAATTGTTTAGGTTGTGTTCAAGAATTACTTTAACACCTAAGGGGGCTAAGGTGGTTTGAACATTGCTTATTTTTGCTGACAGGGGAGTATAGGGATCAGAACAATGCTTACGTAACACAGAGAAAGAAGAGCAAGAATTTTACAGTGACTCAGCCATCCCTAATTGACACATAATTATTAAAAGTGTCGAGACGTGGATTAAAGGACATTGTTGATTAGTTTTAAAGTGATTTAGAGTTTTCTTATAACTATAAGAATTCATGTATTCACTAACAATTATTATTTAGATTAAGTTTAAATCTTTTTAAAAAATATCTATATTTCAATTTCACCTGTTTGTACGACATTTTAAATTAGTTTACAACAGTAGTTTTTGTTAACTACTTCGTACCATTAATTTACACCCCTACGTTAATATTTACCAGCAATTTATAAATTGCACAAAAAAATAATGGTTATCCTGTAAACCAATTTAAAAAAAATCGACATATGTAACGTAAGGAAAGCGGAGAGGCAGAAAAGTTGGTCAGACGTTTGTTTATTTTTGCATATAAATGTGAAGGGGGCCCAAAATTATCAAAAATATGCTTACAATACTTTAACACTCCCATGGTACGTTCGAAACTCATTCGTAGCTCTTCCATCGTATTCAACATTTTGGTCGTGAGCGTGCAATTATCTGACTCCTAAATCCTGATTGATTGTTTTCATTCAGGTCCTTGTTGGGAGTTCAGCCTCTAGGGTTTAACATCCTGATCAAGGTCTGTTCAGTGTCCACCAATTATTCGCGTTGGATTTAAAACGAGCGGTTGGATAGTGATGTCAGTACATAATTATATACGCTTTGTTTACCTTGAAAGGTAACAAGCTTGGGCTGATGGTTTCATTATGGTGAAGTTTATAAAATAACGTAATCGTATAGTCAGTAAAGATAACACTGCTACATGCGGAGTAAGTAGGATAGTGCATAATGTACAGGAACATGGATTGTATTTTAATTTTATTTTGACACTTATGTAATTTAATTTTACAAACTCAGATGAGGATTTAGGGGCTACGAAAAGAGGTATTTTATTTTGCAATTTCTATAACAAAACGTTTTTGGCCAGAATAAATCAAATATTCCTTCAGTACACACATATAGTTTAATTTTCTCCACAGAGTGACATAAATATTTCTTGAATATCTGTCAAGAGTGTCCTAGAAATAATTAATTACAAATTTTCTATTCATTAAAAAAGTTTATCATATAATTCCGCTATGCTCATGACAAATATTCAACAACTTTTGATATCACCATGTAACTAAAGACTATGTTTGTACTTTGTTATACGTATAAAAATATTTTACTAATTTTTTCAAAACAATTGTTACTATAAAAAATCTGCAAAAACAATGCCCTTTTCTATCATTTCCTATACCCCATCTTATAAAATATCATCCAACCCATATCGGTGGCCACATGGTTTGACGCTACTCTCGCAGCATACTAGATTATTGATGACAGGGAGATCTTGGTCGGTTGCACTGAGGGTGGTTCTTACTAAATGTTTTCCCACTCTCTCTCCACGCAAATGCGTGTGCACTTATCATAAATATAGCCTTCCTAATCCATATAAAATTAGCGAGATTATTATTTTGTAAGCGTATAACCCGAACGATTACTAGGACGTTGTGGTAAAAAAACATAAACAAAAGATAAGACTATTAAAATAGAAGACTTTAAATTGTTAACCAGAAGTGTGTGTTTCAAAAAAAAAAATTAAAACAATTTTTAAATGATATCAGGAAGAGAACATGCATTTGGGATAGAAAAAAAAGAAATACTTTTTTGTACACCTTGTTTTACTCTTTATCCTGGATATTCACATATTTACATTAATTGTGTAGGAATGAGGAGGATATAATTTAGAGGAAGTCACCCACCTCTACACGAAAGATAAGTATTATGAGTGTTCTATACCCTGGCGCATGTTGTTTAAATAGTGTTTCCTAATTAACGATTTTACCTAGTTAAACAAGTTTTCTTTTCTTTTGATACCATTGATATCTTTTTCAAAGTTATAAAATTGATATTTTAGATTGTATTTAAGTTTGTATTAGAAACATTTTTATTATACCTTGATATCATGCAACTGTCTCTCTCCAAGAAGTTAATTTTCTTCAAACAATGTGTCATTAATAGTAACTCATGGCTGCATCTCACTTTTCATCGTCTGACAAGAGGTCAAACCGGCTGACCTTTATGAACAGAGATGACTCATTCATTTCGACAGAGAAAATGTGGAATGGCAACAGTTATAGTTGATCTGCCACTTAAAGAACGATTTTTGAGAGTAAAAATAGATACGTTTATATATTTACATGGTAATTTAAATTTTACAGATCATGTCATTTTCTAGGCTGAAAACTAAATATCGTAGATTTTTATAAATCTTGGATAATCTATAAAACTATTTTGATATTTTCCAAAATGTTCTTCAAGCCAAGAATAGGGCTTAGTATAGGTGACTTATGTGGTCTGCAAATCTCTTATGAACAAGTTTATGTCGGAAAACACCAGATGATGGTGAATTGACGTTGTAGCATTCTTTAATTTACAAAGTTTGTAAATAACCAGGTTAAATTGAAACTCCAGCACCGATCAATTGTTTTTCTAGTAGCCGTATTTTTTCGGCCTAAAAGGTAGAGAGACTTTATATTCGTCAGTGGAAGATGGGAAGTGTTATCAGCAGATAAACAAGAGTTCTCACAGGTAGACATCCTTTTCTTTCCATTATTTTTATATTGTACATTAGGGCTTAAGGTTGATAGTGCTTAGAATGCCCAATTGCGTAATTTAAGTTGCAACCTACTTTGCAAAATATCTACGAAATCGCCAATTAAGCAACGCCATTGAGGCTTCCTCAGTCAGGTTATATCTATAGTAGACACAAACAAAGAGCACTAACAACCTAGCCGACGTCTGAGAGCGCCTATAAGGCTAGGAGGTATGCAGCTCTTCTAGCATTCAAGTTTAGCTTGGAGCCTATGAAAGATGACGTAGGCTTTAGATAGAGATTGTGTTTCCAAATCACGAACAAACTTAAAACATATTAATAAATTCGTCCCAATGGAATATACTGAGTTCAGAGAGTAAGCACTGTATGTATAAATAAGTGGAGGAAGGTAAATATCAGGATTTAGCAAATGAATCTAGATAGGTGAACTATTTATAACTAAGACATTATATTGAGAGGCGGTATAAAGCATGTACTGCGCCATCATTTGAGGGAGGTAGATTTAAATATGGTAATACTTGAGAGGTGGAATGAATAAAGTGTAAATATTTTCATATTGAAACTTTTCTGAAGTTCTAAGATACCTAAAATAATTCTCAATTATCATAGAATCTTTTGAGACCCTGTTAAAAATGGCTTTAATAGCTCGAGGCATATGATTTTGCCATTTATTTTATTTTATGTTAGTGCAAGGTTTTTTGGAAAACGTCTATGAAACTAGATAGGTTCACCTTTTCGTTGTTTTTAAATGTTAACACTCAAAATAGTTATAATATTTTCTGATGACAAACCACTTCTTAAAAACAAGGTTAAATTATTAAAATTCCACCCTTATACTGTTCTATTTTCCTATTCCCTCAAATAAACAATCTTGTAACTGATACAGACTAGAGACATGTAAATCATAGTGAATGAGTTACTTGAGGGGAAGGTCTTATTTTGTTTTCTCTTTTGGTGCGTTTAGAAGGTTGTTAATATCTTAACAGTGAAGAGCTTTGCCTACTGGAGGGAGATTACCTCACTCTGTAGTGCTTGTTATAAGAATTGCAGTTCTGAATCTTCAAAACAGCTAAAACATCTTCTATTACCCCTTAAAATGTAATATTAAGATAAATGTACGTGTTTGAGGACAGATAGAGCTATGTTTCTAATATTTTACTTTGATCGCAAAACCACAACACTTTGCATTAAACATTATTGAAAACATGTTAACTTTTATCTTTTCATGAGTTATTTTTAAACATATCAAACATAAGGAGGAATAGTTTGGACACAGTATGGACATTTCCTTTCACCTTAATTTTGATGTGAACCATATTTCAAAAATGACAAACCACTTCTTAAGCAACGTAGTGTTTCTGAATGTCTGCTACTTAAATCAGTGCGTTGGTCTGTGGTCCCCTTCAGAGGTGAGGTTAGATCGAAGATATCTCCAAACTAGAGCGAGAATTATACCTCATACACCCTCCTTGAACATGCTAACCAATTTATTATTTTTTGTGAGATATTGTTTAATATAAATTAACCAAATCTATCGGACTCATTGTGTCTTTAAAAGCTGAGAGACACTCACAAATTAAAATGACGAAACCATCCAAATGAGACTGGATTAGGCTAACAATTAAAATTGTTATACAATTAATAAGTTAAATCTATATTCGTATTGATGGTAACATCTTTTAAGGCAACTATTTTTAATATTTTTTATGTTAGCACACACCCTCAATAGTAGACCATTATTCCAAGTTCACTTTTAATTAATTAAATAAAGAAATTATGCATAGTGAGGTTCATAAATTATTTATTAAACTTGGAAAGAAGTGTGCTATTTTGATTAAAACACATCTTCAAATATATTTAGCTATAGTTTACGTGACAGACTACAAAAATCAATACACATAAATTACCTCAGCTAGAACATTTACCAACTTCATATGACACTTAGGTAAAATTTATTTGTAACTTATGTATAAAAACAAAGTTTATTTTTTGCGAATATAAAATTAACATTTGAATAAATATACATAAATCATGTTACTAATGAAAGACCTGAAATTATTTCAAAGAAAAAAGTGGTTTTTCCTAGGTTATTTTTTACTGTCTCGCTATCTTACAGGTAGAGAAAGTATTGTGATTGTCAAAAAAATTTAACTCAAGATTTTAATGAATCTCGACGTTTCATGACACTCTGAATCAGAAAAAGTTGTTTTTGAATTTCCTTCTGTCTGTCTGTACCTCCAACTAGAGCCTAAACTATTTTACCGATCGGGCTAAAGCTTGGTATCTAGGGTTCGTTCAGGGTTGCTACGGGGGATTTTTTGAATTGGATATCTAACCCTAAAATTAAGAGTAGTTTACTGATGGGGAAAGAGAGAAAAAGTCGATTTTCTCAAAAGCTCTAACGATTTTGATTAAATTTCATTTATGAACATATATAATAATTTCAAACAAAATGGATACTCTCAATATTTCATAAAGATTTGACTTAAGGGTTCCGGTCTGATGCGTTTATTATTTATCATATCTCTGTGACTCTTGAGATATTAAATTACTTATTATTACAAATATGTAGGTCTATTTATAATACAAATCTTTTATTTGACACTTATATTTTTAGAACCAATAACTTTCAAGCTATACACAATTATATATATATACAATTATATATATATATATATAAACTTTTTGAACACTAAAGTTAAACTATTGCAACCGTAAAAAAAATCTAACCCAAAATGTTGATGGATGTCGATGTCTCATTACACCCCGAACCCTAACAAGTGGATTTTGCAATGACGTCTGTTTGTGTGTCTGCTTAAACCTAAAATTAAGAGTAGATTAATAAAAAATGAAAAGAGATAAGACAGATTTTCTCAAAATCTGCTTTGACGATTTTGATTAAAGTTCGTATCTAGGCGTTGATTAAGATTATAAATAAAATTGATATTTCCACTTTCCTAATAAAGTGAATTTTAGGGTACTTCACAGAAGCGTAAATTTCTGTATTTCCACAAATATTTGAGATACTAAATAACTTATAATTGCTAAATTGTAGAAGTATTAAAAATAAAAAAACTTTTACTTGAAACATATTTTTATAAAACCAATATTTTTTGAGATATTGGCAAAGATATTGATAAAATTTTGTGAGATTTAGTTGTAAAGTGATATTACTTAAGTTATAACGCAATAATTCTGTAATGCCATAGAGTAAGAAATGAGTAAGTTTCTCAAAAAGTGTATGTTCTCTTTCTATCAATCTCTTAGGAGAGATGTTTGTACAACAATGATCTATCTTCTTCATTTTAAACTCAATAGTCAATATTTACAATTTTTTATACTGGTCAAAATTTATAAATGAGGAATTGAATAGTAATGCAATGACCTGAAGATACGAAACGTTTAATAAAATGTTAAAATTTTAACCGGAATTCTAAGTTTTATTATGAAGAATTGACCCATGTGAACCCAAAATCGATCATTTTTATTGGTACAAACATATAAATGAGGACATTATTTAAAAATAAAACTATAAAATTTGAAAACGGGACTCAAAAATGTTTTACTTAAGTATAGTGCAATTTATGCTCGTGTTTTCTAATGTATATTATTTCGTTTCACGCGCATTACTAGTTTTTAGTAAATATATCAATTTTTAAACAATAGATCGAGAATGTCCGCACGGAGTTACGTACCATTTATTCTACAAGGTTAACCTTTAGGGAAAACAAGGCAGCTATTACAAAATTATTATTTTCGTGTGTCTCTAATAAATACTCCACGTGTTTTCGGGGATACCCGGACCAAATATTGAAAACCACTGGTCTAATAATCAAGCTTGCAATAGACTTGGCTGTCATTGGCAGGGAGATGGAGGTCTGAACCT